>JACAXG010000645.1:0-35087 GCA_018881555.1 Amblyornis subalaris | reverse complement strand
ATGTACACTGGAAAATACTATAAAAAGGCCTTGATTTATTAAAATATAATCCGCCATACCTACAACTATACGCGTGTGTGTGCTTTGTGTCGTTACTGACTCTACAGCGACATCTGGTGACCCCTTGACGTGATTGTATCATGCGTGCAAGCCGCCTATAGAGTGGCCGAACCCACGCCAACTGTAGCGGCGATATCTGTGGAAACGGAATTTATCCCAGCGCAACGAGAGTGGCGAGTACAGCCGCCAGTCTGGACGAAGACAAGAGTAGGGGTAACAGCTACCAGTCTGGACAACGTTGCAACCCATGAGGTGAGCGCAGCTGGGGACAATATGGGTTCGCAGGTATCACATGAAGAGAAAGCTATATTAAATATCTGGACTCTCATGTTAGGCAAACGAGCTATACCATATGATAAGCACTCTTTAAAAGCTCTTTTATTATGGTGTAAAAGCCAAGGCTTGGAGGCTACACCGGAAAATGCGTTTAGTGTGAAAACTTGGGAGAAAGTGGGACAGCTCCTGCTGGAGGCAGGGTCCCTACGCAATGATACAGCTATATTGATGCCTTAGGATTTTGGCTTTTATATTTTTCATATACTTGTAACCCTGCAACTCTTAGTGTGTAACTCTAAAGCCCATATAAAAGTGTTAGCTACTCCCTTTTAGACAAAACAATCCATCTTCGGGCCCGGACTTCACGGACACCTTACTGCTTCAGGCCCAAGATATGTAAACAACCGTTGATGAAGGGGGGAAAAACCTGGGGGGAATTACTTCATTACCTGGGGCTGTAATTAGAAGACCTAGCCCCAATATGCTAATGGACCAAACTTATAAAAGTATGGACAACTCATAACCAGTCGCCCATCTTGAGTGGTCTATCTTGGGGAGAGGACCTCAGGGGGTCCTCTTGGGGTGTAGGCCCCCCCCAGCGAGCTTTGACTGCCCTGCATGTACCTGAAGGCCTTCAAATAAACACCACTGCTTTTAACTTTTTAATCTTTGTCAAGTCTCTCTCTTTTAGGTAGTCCCGATAACGCATCAATATCACTAATGCCGACGTGGAAAATATTATTAGATACTTTGAAACTGGTAGTGAAGGAGCGAGAGGGGACTCCACCTACTTCCGTGGACAAAGGGGAACCAGGCGCGGCAGAAGGGCAAACAGCGGGGACAAACAGCTCTACCTCGCGGCGAACGGCCAGTGCCAGCGACCAGGCGCGCGAGGGGATACCGGTCGAGTCTTCTCCGCGCGATCCGGGAAAGGCAGACTCCCAAAACACAGAAACCCAGGCGGACGCACCCCCAGGGACACATCCCAGGGACGCGGGTAGCGCCGAACCTTCTGCGGTACCCCCACCCCCTCCACCTGGAGACGCGGCTGGCGCGTTGCAGCCGCCATGCGAGGAACACCCGCGCCGTTTTCCCTGCTCCTGCAAATGTCCAGCCCACGAGACCGAGGTCCGGAGCGAAAAGTCCACTGAGCTCAGCACAAACCGCGGCTCTACGCAGCCAAACGACCTAGGCGCGAGCCGCGCCGCCTGCCGGCCAGCGCCCGGGGGGGGGCTGCGGGGAGGAACAGAAGCGGCTCACGTTGGACGCACCTCCTACCTCTAGCGTCCCGATCCCGTGGGCAGTGGCACCCCCTGTTCGTTTTTCGAGCGGGCTCGCATCTGGACGGTACCTCGGTGGTTCATTTTCGGCGCGTTTCCCCGTTGGTCCCCCCCTTGCTATGCTTCCGGGTGGCGCTGCATCACTGCGGTGCGCAGACGCGCCGGTGCTCGCCTATTCGTCAAGCGAGCCCACGTCACTGCGACAGAACCCGGAAGAGTCAGCACCCGCGCGCGCGCCGGGCGGATGCACGCCGGCGCCGGTGCGGCATCTGAGTGACCTGGCTACCGCGCCGTTCCAGCACAGCGACAAAGCCGCTTCTAGCGCTACCTCCGTGCGCAGTCCCTACCCCGCGACCGCGCCTTTCCAGCGCAGCGATAGCGCCGTTTCTAGCGCTGCCTCCACACGCGGTTCCGGCGCCGCGGCACCCACACATAGCCCCGGTTCTGACGCAGTTTATTTCGGTCCCGCGCTCCCTCCGCCGCTGGCCCCTATACAGGGGCGGCCGAAGCGGCTGAGAGAACCGCCACCGGTTATAGACCTCGCTGACCCCAGTGCAGGCGGACCGCCTTCCTGGCCGCCTACTGACCCTCCGGAGGACGTGCTTATAATGCAGCCTGTTTCTCTGACGGTTTCTGCATATGATCCTCTTAGCTTTTGGAAACGCATTAAGGCTGCAGCCGTGGCAAACGGCGATCTCGAAATGGCTGACATGATTCCTTATCCTTTAAGATCCTCTGAGGTTGATATGCCAGTAAATTCTGGGGGAACAGTTGGGGCATTTCCTGTGATTAGAGGGGGTGGACAGACTCCAGACCAGTATGCACTGATGTCTGTATAGCCTGTGTCAAAATTACAAGATGCTTATATAACCTGAATTATAACTTTCTATCTGAATTGTAACTTTTTATACCTATATAACCTGAATATACCTATATACCTATATAACCTGAGTTAGCCTTTTATACCTATATTATAATTTTTATACAATGTAATAGTCAGTATGTAATTAATTAGTTGCTTAGTGCTTAAATAAGCAGAAACTCACCATGAGACACGAAATTCTAAGATTTTAGATTTTTATTTAAGGTTAGCTTTGTTAGAATTAGTAGAATTAGAACAAACGTAACAGATAAATCCAGATGGAGTTAATTAAGAAGTTAATAATTGCTTAAGAAGCTAGGCCTGAAATAGGTTTGACTAATTGTTTGTCATCCTATATTTGTACACCTGTGTCCATAATAAGGACCAGAAGACTTGGATTAGTAAGATCTAAAGAAAAGTAGACAGATATTAATTTCTCTATTTGAGGAATTCATTCAAGGATGGTAAAGTAAGGACTGGCAGTTTCCCAAGGTCAGAGGCTATTGTAAAAACTCAAAAAGCAAAAAGGTCAGAGAGAGGAAGACCAATTTTACTTCATCCCAATACGACCATTACTCAAATGTTCGACCACCGACTCATTTTAAGGAACGAACCACGCATGCTTAATGACTATTTAGCTAATTATCATACGAAGCGGGGAATGGGAGGTGTTTATGTTATAAATATGCATTTATGTTTTGAATATTTAAAACTTTTGTAGATAAATAGACTCTGTATTGTCTTGTGAGTCGCACTGCGTTTTAGGGAACAATCCCACGCAGCTGCCCGGCACTGTAAATAAACATACCACTTTCTAACTTTAATTAGTTAGAGAGGTTTTGTCCGTGAATACTCTATTTTTAATAAATCAACCAGATGGATAGTTTCAAGATAGACAAGTAAAGCTATAAATTAGTCAAGTATAGCTACACTAGAAAGCTACAAAGCATACTGATGAGAAGCTGGCAGAGATAAAGCCAATTACCCACAAAGTGAAAGAATTCAGACTGGTTGGATCCAGAAAGGACTATTTCACCATAACTGCGCATGCTCTGAAGACAAAGTTGAAAATTTCAGATGCGATGAAGACCTTCAGCCTTCATCAGTGAAGACCCCCAAGACCACCTAAATTGGGGAGGCGCAAGCGCAGTGAAAAAGAACTATTTATAGCCATGCCATAAAAATATGTAAATTATTTCCGGCACGTATGTGATGATGATGTAATGACATAATGGTATTCAGCAGTACCTACTGTATAAATAAGCCACGACACATGATAAAGGTGGGTGAATTAGGTGGAAATATCCCCCTCACCACTGGCGCTGTAATAAACAAATACCTGCTCAATAGACACCAGTCTATCGGGTTTTGTCTTTGGCCTATCTTTTTGGGCATCAGCATCTTTTAGATGGCAGGTGCTTTCAGACTTGCACAAGCTAGCTGCAAAGCATGGCTTGGCATCTAATGAAGTTACAAAAATGCTTGGATTTCTCGCTTCTGAGGAGATGACACCTTTTGATATGAAGTGGATAGCAAAATTGCTTTGCTCTCAGGTTCAGTACGTTATGTTTGAATCCATCTGGAGATGGCTTGCTGAGGAAAGGTCCCTCACCAACCTCGAGCTGCCGCAGGATGATCCTAGGTTTGGGGCAGGCTTACCTCAGCTGATGGGACTGCCTCCTGTGGCAGAACCACAGCTGCAGGCCTGTCTGCATCCTCTTATCTTGGCTCAGGCTAGAGACATGGCTTTGCAGGCGATGCTACAGGTTGCCAACTTGTCTGCACCCTCACAGAGATATGCCACAGTAAAGCAGGGAGCTAAGAAGCCCTATATGCAATTTATTGAATGGTTACAAGAAGCACTGGAAAAGCAGGTTACAAATCCCCAGATAAGAGACCAGTTGATGATGCAATTGGCTAGAGGTATTGCGAATGAAGGTTGTAGAAGAGCCATAGAAGTGTTACCAAAGACAAATCCTACTATAGAAGAAATGGTAGATGCCTGTGCTAAGGTAGGAACTGCTTCTTTCAAAATGGCATTACTGGCCGATTCCCTTGCAGCTACAGCCAAAGTAAACTCTCATTGCTATGGCTGTGGGCAGCAGGGTCATATGAAAGTGAATTGTTCATGCAGAAATCAATCAAATGGCCTGTCAAAAAATCTGAAAGGAATAGCTAGGGCAGAAATTTGTGGTAGATGTGGAAAATCAGGGCATGATGCCAACCATTGTAAATCTAGATTTCATGTGAATGGACATTCTCTCATATACCAGAGAAATGGGAAGACCTAGGTCTAACCACTGCGCAATTATCTCCATTATTCAATATTCTCAAAGGTGACCCAGACTTGGCCTCCCCAAGGAAGTTGACCCGAGGCAGAACAAGCGCTGAAACAGGTGGAGTGGGCTATTACAAATTGTCAGGTTTACCGAGTGGACCTGACCGTTGATATCGTTGTGTTTCTTGTCACTCCAGACTCTCATTCTACAGGTATTATTGGACAATGGAATGAGCAATGGTCTGATCCTTTGCACATTCTGGAATGGATCTTTTTGCCCCATAGACCTAAGAAAACAGCACCCACATTGTTTGAACTACTTGCCCAATTACTTATCAAATGTCGACAGAGATGCCTACAATCGATGGTTAAATATCCTGCTAAAATTATACTTCCTGTTCCACAAGAATATTTTGAATGGTGCTTTGCAAACAGTGCCCCACGGCAGAGTGCACTGCAAAATTTTTTGGGACAGATTCTTTATCATCTGCCCAGCCACAAATTGCTGCAAATGGCAAAGTCCACCAGTTTGTCTCTACGGCCTAAGAGCAGCCATGTGCCGGTGCAAGGACTTAGCGTTTTTACTGATGGATCAGGAAGAACGGGGAAGGCCATTGTCACCTGGAAAGATGAGTCTGGATGGCAGACGCTGAAAGGCCATGAGTCAGGCTCTGCTCAGCTTGTTGAGTTAAAGGCTGTAGCCATGGCATTTCAGCACTTTTCTGATGTACCATTGAATCTTGTTACGGATTCTGCTTATGTCGCAGATATTACACAGCATCTTGACTGTTCGCTTTTAAAGGAAGTTAATAATGCTTCTCTTTTTTCACTATTGAAAACTTTGTGGTGTGCAATTCAGGACTTCACCCATCCTTATTACATTCTGCACATAAGAAGCCACACCAATTTGCCAAGATTTATAGGAGGGGAATGCCAGAGCTGACAAGCTAGCTAATCCCGCATGGATGACACCTCAACCTGACAAGTTAGCACAAGCCAAAGCCTTACATGACTTTTTCCACCAAAGTGCACATACTTTGCAGAAGCGATTTTTGCTAACACCTACTGAGGCTCGTGACGTTGTTAGTTCTTGCTCTGATTGTCAGGGATTTGCCACACCTTTACCAGCAGGTGTTAACCCTAGAGGCTTACAAGCTTTGCAAATTTGGCAAACAGATGTTACCCATATTGCTGAATTTGGTCGTTACAAATATGTGCATGTCTCTATTGACATCTTTTCTTCTGCTATGTGGGCAAGTGCACATACTGGAGAAATGAGTCGTGATGCTATTGCTCATTGGCGACTAGCCTTTGCTGTTCTTGGTGTGCCCTCTTCTGTGAAGACAGATAATGGTCCTGCATACGTCTCTCAGAAGACGCGACGGTTTTTACAACTGTGAGGTATGACACAAATTTGGTATCCCGCATTCTCCCACTGGTCAAGCTATTATCGAATGTGCTCATGGTTATTTGAAACATGTTTTGGAAAGACGAAAAGGAGGAATGTGCGGAGAAACCCCGCAGAGTTGTCTGACAAAAGCTTTATATACAATTAATCATTTAACAGTACTACCAGATTCTAATAATTCTGTACTTTTGAATCATTTCTCATTGCAGTCTACGAGCGAGACACACCTACCCCGAGTGAAAGTATGGATACGAGATTTAATCACTAATAAGTGGGAAGGCCCATGGAACCTTGTCACTTGGGGGCGCGGGTATGCTTGTGTTTCCACAGATACCGACGTTCGGTGGGTACCTGCGAGGTGTGTTCGCCCTGATTTGTGACATCAGTGACATCAAAATTGTCATGAAACCAACAGGCAAACTCCAGAAGATGACAACGGTGCAGATCATCTGTCGGATAGTTCTGCTGTGGATTAGGGCAGAGCAAGGATTCGCCATACTACTCCCGATGCCAAAAGGGAACGTGTGGGTAACCCTTGTCCACACCTTGAACCAATCATCCTTATGCCTCTCTTGCAACACCAGAATCACCTTTTCATACATGCTTGGTTGGGGTACCAATTGAGCCTGCCTTAATAGTTCAGGAAGCCCATGGCCGTGCCCCTCAAACTGCTTGTAGCAGTTCCTTGAAAAAGTGCCTTAATAGCATTGACATACGGGATAACAAACTTCTGTCACCCTTGAGCCACAGGAAATAGATATCCTGGGGTTGATAAAGGCGCCAGCGTGTATCTTCTTTAATTATACACGAACTTGGTGCTGGGAGAATTCACGTTGTCCCAGTACTCAAGACGTATCACCTGGAAATCCTATATTTCAAAATGTTTCCGCTTGGCGTAATTGGACAGTTCCAGATCAAACAGGTGTTTCATACTACCAAGCTGCTTCGGATCAGTCTCCACGCAAATTACCTCGAGGAGTGTTCCTCATTTGTGGAGATCGCGCTTGGCCTGCATTGCCTTCGCGCGCGGTTGGCGGTCCATGTACTATTGGCCGCCTGACTACGCTTACCCCAAGCCTAACTACACTTTTAAATCACACACACGCAACTCGTAACAAATGGTCCTTGGATATGTTTACAAAGGACTGTGATGATACTTTAAGTTTTTGGAAAGTGGAAGCATGAGTTTTAACTTCTATTTTCATACCAGGTATAGCGGCTGGAAAAGCTTTGACACTATTAGACAAATTAGACTGCTGGCTCACCAAGCAGACTAATGCTACTTCACTTGCTTTGTCAGGATTATTAACTGATGTTGATTCTATTAGACATGCTACTTTGCAAAATCGAGTGGCCGTTGACTTCCTGTTGTTAGCACATGGACACGGTTGTGAAGATTTTGATGGTATGTGCTGCATGAATCTTTCTGACCACTCTAAATCAGTGTTTGCTAGTATCAAAGAATTACAATTGGGTGTTAGAAAATTGAAAGAAGAGGATATTTCAGACTGGATTAGTGCCCTGTTTGGCAACTGGCAAATTGCTAAATGGGTCAAAGACCTTATAAAAACAGGATGTATGATTGTAGTTGTTATCCTTTTTGTCTTATTCCTGGTGCCATGTTTACTGTCTTTTCTGTAAAGGGCCCTGGAGAAGACTATGAACGCTGCATTTTTGGTTGAAAGACAAAAAGGGGGAACTGTGGAAGAAGATGACCTGTCAGTCAGTCTTTTGGACATAGATGTGGACACAATTCCTGTATATCCTTAAGAAGTTTGTTATGCCCGTGAGAAACTCAGGCTGTACCCGTGTGAATTGTGAAACTGTAGAAGCTAGGAGCACAAAAAAACAGAAAGATAAAATTGCACCTGCACTAGGGAGTTTTCTTAGGTGGTATGTGTTTTAATAATAGGCAATAAATAGCTCTGTAAACAGGCCAGAAATAGATGGCCAATAGTGTTACATTGTTGTTAAGCTGCAGCCAATTGACTTGCGACATGTACACTGGAAAATACTATAAAAAGGCCTTGATTTATTAAAATATAATCCGCCATACCTACAACTATACGCGTGTGTGTGCTTTGTGTCGTTATTGACTCTACAGCGACACTAACCCTGATAAGCTTCAATGAACAAAGCCTGGGGGAGCTAAAAGCTGGACACCTGGAATGCGGAATTTATAGCCATCCAAGGACATGTTGTAGAAACCAGAAAATAAAGAAGAGACTAACAAAGACGTTTCAGCATGAGTGCTGGAAATGCACTATCTAGGAAAAAGATAATAAAAAGACTGAAAATATGGACTAATTAGCATGAGAAGTGATAAATCAATAACCAGTAGAAGATAGAATAAAAATTAATGAAGAGAATTATGTAATTTAGAACCAATGAAGATTAATTTCTTTGTTTGCTAAAAATGTATAAATAAGTGAAAAGTTTTAAAAGTCGTGTGCATGTAGGTTGAGCTATCCCCTTATGCACCTGTGGAGAACTGCTAGAAAACCTGTGTCACCACTGCTTGAGTCCGTTGGAGCGAATTGCAGCATTTAGAAAACAAAAGGAGCAGATCGCAGCTTCTCCTGCTTAAACTGCCGACAGTGGGAACTGCAACACCCCAGCACTGTAGTTGGAACAATCTGCAGTTGAAGACCTGGTGTGATAATGGGCCATGATCGTCCATGATAGCGGCAATGAATATGCCCCTGCCATTACAAGTGAACAACCTGCATATGCAGAGAACTCAATATATCGCTGAACATCAAGCGAATACTGATGCCTACGTGGTGAACGTGCCATTGCCATAGTTCCCAAGCTGGAGCGAAACTGCTGAGTCACTACCGTAAAGCACGCCACTTAGCCGGTATATAAGCGAATGCACGGTGAGTCCCGGCAGAGAGCTCTCCTCACCAACAGACAAAAGAAGGATCTTCGCAGGATGCCTCAGATTCTTCGTGGTGATTACCTTTCTTGCTTTCTGTAATTCTTTGCTTTTTCCTACTTTCCTATCTTTCCTCCTTGCCTACTTTCTAATACTAAAAAAATAGAGTACTTCAATGCTGTCTTAAGCAGTTTTCCTAACCATCTGTCACAGATCAAATGGAAGCTTCAGATGAGGTTTATCAGGGAGACCTTCCTGTTGAGTCTTAAGGTTGTATTGGGTCTGGCTGAGATGGTGTTCATTTCCCCATAGCAGCCCTCACAGTACTGTGCTTTGCATTGGGAGCTGGAAAGGTGTTGAGAACACACCAGTGTTTTCGCTACTGCTGAGCAGCGCTGGCACAGCATCGGCACTGTCTCTCAACATTCTCCCCCCATCAGTAGGCTGGGGATGGGCAAAATCCTTGGAGGGGACACAACTAGGACAGCTGGCTCAAAGTGATCAAAGGGATATTCCATACCATATGACATCAGCTCAGATATAAAAGCTAAGAAAAGGAGGAGGAAGGGGGGATATTTGTTATTTATATTTGCCTTCCAGAACAACTGCTATGAGTGCTGAAGCCCTGTTTCCTGGGAAGTGGCCAGACATCACTTGCTGATGGGAAGTAGACAAAGTTTATGTGGGATTTTTTACCTTTTGCTTTTATGCACACAAACTTTCGCTTTTGCTTTAGTAAACTGCCTTATCTCAACCTACGAGTTGGGCATCTCTTTGAAGGTGGAGCGTTCCAATGGCCAAGTGGAGAGACTTGAAGTCCACATAACCCAGAAACCATTCTGTGACCATCTGCACAGGTCAAGGGCACTCATTCTACCTGACCCTCAAAGCAGAATGGTGGACACTCTGAAAACAAAGGCTGCAGCTCTGGCTTGGTGGTCTGCAGCATCTACCCCGGTGGCGGCCCATTCCTCCACCCAGACAAAGTTGCTGAATGGACAGGCTGCAGTGCAGACCTCAGACTGCAGGAAGTGCCTAGACCTTTCTCCTGGTGCAGGGATATGTAGCAGACTTATCTATCTGCAAAAGGTGTACCAAGGTAGAGGACCTCCTGTAGCAGGTGGCTGAACCTCAGGAGGCAGTGAGAAAGGTGTGTAACATCAGGGAGGGTGAGAAGGAGTTAGTCATTCATTGTACACACTGGCTCTAAACTGAAAGAGGGTAGGTTTAGATTAAATATTAGAAAGAAATTCTTTACTGTGAGTGGTGAGACAGTAGAACAGGTTACCCAGAGTAATTGTGGATGCCCCATTCCTCAGAGGTCTTTTCTAACCTAATTTATTCTGTGATTCTTTGATCTTCAAAGATCCCTTCCAATCCAGACCATTCTATGATTCTAAATCTGATACTGCTTTCCATGGCAATCCATACACAGATGTTTTGATTGTGTGGGGGGTAACCACCACCTCATCATCTGTTTCAGGCCAGGTTTCTGACAGAGTCAGTGTAGCCAGGAAAGCAGCTATGGGGGTCCAGAGCTCAGAACTGGGTCATTCTGGAATACAGGGAGTCATGGCCACCCAAGTCCATGACTTTTTTGACAGCCATGTCATCCTTGTTCCTGGATCCTACCAGCAGTGTGTCCAGGTGGCCAAGAAGGCCAATGGCATCCTGGCTTGTATCAGAAATAGTGTGGCCAGCAGGAGCAGGGAAGTGATTTTCCCTCTGTACTTGGCACTGGTGAGGCCACAACTTGAGTAGTCTTCAGTTTTGGGCCCCTCTCTACAAGAAAGACATTGAGGTGCTGGAGTGAGTCCAGAGAAGGGCAATGAAGCTGGTGAAGGGTCTGGAGCACAAGTCTTATGAGGAGCAGCTGAGGGAGCTGGGGTTGTTTAGCCTGGAGAAAAGGAGGCTCAGGAGTGATTTTATCACTCTCTACAACTACCTGAAAGGAGGCTGTAGTCAAGTGGGTGTTGGCCTCTTCTCTCAGGCACCTAGGGACAGGATGAGAGGACATAGCCTCAAGCTGTGCCAGGGGAGTTTCAGGTTGGACATCAGGAAGAATTTCTTCACAGAAAGGGTTGTTAAACATCAGAATGGACTGCCCAGGGAGATGGTGGAGTCACCATTCCCGGAGATGTTCAAGAAACAACTGGATGTGGCACAGCGCCATGGTCTAGTTGACAAGGTGGTGATCAGTCAAAGGTTGGACTTGATGATCTCAGAGGTCTTTTCCAATCTAACTGATTCTGTGATTCTCTGATTTCTCAATAAGCTCATGAAATAAAGTTTAAATCACAGAGTACATTGTCCCGTAAATTTGAGAGATCCAAATGGACTATGATACCCCTTGGATCAGGGCCTTATCTGAGCGTCCTTGGAGACAGGGATCTCTTATGCCACTAACAATTTGACTGGCTGACCCTGAGTTGTCCTGTCTAGCCACCTCTTTTCTACAAGTAGGATGGCATGCATTTTTCTAACAAGGGATTTACATTTCCACTAGGTATATTATTTGCAGAGTTAAATGATGTTTGTTCCGCTATAATTCATCAATTTCCTCTGCACTACTCAGGTCTACTACTTGGCTCCATCAGGTTTAAATCTCTGTAAGATGAGGCTCTTTCTTTGCAATTGTGCATTTCCCTTTTCTACCTGATTCTTCACAAATTTGGAAATTCAATTTTTAGAGAGCTCAGCCTTAGCCTGATTGTCTCAGGTTTCCCCCTGCTTTGCTGGAAAGGATGTGGGAGTTTCAGGAGACAACATGTCTACATGAGTTAGCAGTATTTCCCTGGCAGCAAAAGCAACCAGGAGTATCAACAAAAACTTACCCAGTAGTTTAATGGAATTGATTATTCCCTTTTACTCAGCACTCATTAGAGTACATCTACAATACTGTGGTCAGAGTTGGGCACCTTAATACAAGACAGACATTGACAGACTGGAGTGAATTCAGTGGAGGGCCACCAAGATGGTTGAGGAGCTGGAGCAAATGCTCTGTGAGGAGAGGCTTAGGGAGCTGGGCTGATTCAGCTTGGAGGAAAGAAGGCTATGGAGTGGGGAGAAGACAGCTAATAGCAAACCCCCCACCCCTCAACACCTGCAAGGAAGTTATCAAGACGATTCAGCCAGGCTCTTTACAGTGGTGCATGGTGGAAGGATGAGAAACAATAGGCCTTAATGGAAGCAAGGAAGGTTCAAACTAGATATGAGAAACTTTTTTTTAACATGAGAAAGGTTAAGCAGTGGAGCTAACGTCCAGAGAGGCTGTGCAGTCTCCATCCTTGCAGGTTTTCAAGACAAGACTGGGCAAAGCCTTGAGCAATTTAAATCTGATCTCATAGCTGACCTTCCTTTAGCAAAGTGATTTACAGCTCCTGGACTCCCTTCCAACTTGAATTATCCTATGATCCTACAGCTCCCTGCTTCAGTGCAGGCAGCCATTCTGTTCTTGTAGGGTGAGGGAAACTGTACCAGTGTGATGCTATGCTAGGAGTAGATGATTTACAGTGCCCTGTCAAACTTCTGCAGTGAGCACATTCTCTGCTGAAGGAGAAAAGTCCCTTCTAATCTGAATTGTGCTGTGATTCTGTGATATTCCAGGAAAGCAGGAAAATAGGGGTAGGGGAGGAGGAGAAGGAGAAGAAGGAAAACTTTGTTGTGGCAGCATGTCTGACTAAAATTATCAGCAATTAATGGATAATGGATAATGCAGATTTGTGCATTTATAGAAGTGCTTAGTATCTTTTTGTTTGAAAATTAAGGTGATTAGACTTTAGAATGTGGTTGTGTTTGAGGCAGCATTCAGCCAGCAGGAGCACAGAATAACCAACTGACAAACTGACAGGTAACAAAGAAGAATCTACAGATTTGACACTGAGAACGTTCCCTGGAAATGTAAATGAACTTGATTGTTGGCCTATTAGCTAGCAGATTATATTGGGTGTACGTGGCAAGGTTTTGATAGTGGGGGCAGGGGCTACATGGGTGGCCTCTGTAAGAAAATACAGCTGGTTCCAGATGGCTCAGTAATGGCCCCACCACAGGCCACACCTGAGCCCATCAGTGAAGCTGGTAAGGGTTCTGTGAAAATGTGTTTAAGAAAGAGCAAAAATGGCAGAGACTGGGGGAAGGGGGTGCGGAAGTGTGAAAAACAACAGTGTGAACACTAAGGTCAGAGGAGAAGGAGAGGAAGGAGGTGCTCCCTGATTCCCATGGAAGAGACCAAAATGAAACAGGTCTATGGAGAACCCACGCTGGAGCATATTCTCCTGACAGGTACTGCAGCCCTTGTGTCATAGTCCAATACTTTCTGAACTGATTCTTTTAGATATTTAACAAAAGGAGGTTGTAATATTTTAATACTAAATTTACTTATTTGAATATATTTTTATACAGGATTTTGATTTAGCAGTGATACAACAATATACTGAAATTCCAATACAAGCATACATCCTGGTGTCAAGGGTTAACCTGGAGGCAAACTCCAGATCCCCACGCTATATTCTTCAGAGGAGAGGAGACAGCAAAAACGGGCTCCAAGTTTGAAAAAAATGATTAAATAATTTATTTCACTAACACTACTAAGAATAGAAAGAATAAAAAATAATGAAAATATTAAGGCACAATGTACAAATATCATTCTCCTCCCAATACATTCCAATCCTTCTCACTGATCACGTAAAGGACATAAACATGAGATTCTGATCTTATGATTAAGAGTTCTTATTGCCACTTTATGGGATAAAGAGAGTTCTTTCTGTAGTGTAGTGGGATCCATCCCATGGAAGACAGTTCCCTAAGAAGTATCTTCAGCGTGGTTCCAAACCTTCCAGAAACACCACAACTTGCCCTGATTTTTGCAGTGGTGTATCCTCTCTCCCACAATACAGTCCGCAGTTTGTGGGTCACAAGAGAAGTCTGTTGGGGTTAAACATTTTAAGAGTAAGTCATTCCAGCCTAAAGGCACCAAAGGCATAGGCTCCTGCTTTACTCATAATCTCCAAAGGCTGCAAATTTCATCTGCACACAACATAAAAATGTTCTTATTTTAGGCTGTTGAATTTCAAACTCCCCATGGCCCATATTGTGATTTAAAGAGAAACTTAGTTTGGCATTATTCCAGATCACACAGCACAGCTCACAGAAAAAAGGTGTGGTAAAGATGCTTTTAAAGATGGCTCCTCTGGCACTTCCTGCCACTCCTTGTCTTCTCTTCCGTTCGGCTGCTGGTCTCCATATTTAGTCTTTCACCTGACTGCTTTCCTTTCTCTTTAGCTTAGAGAAGAGGTTAATATTTGCAGAAAATGCCTACAGAAGTATTTATAACAGTTTACATGCTCCCATAAGATAATGCAGCTGTATGAGGCTTGCTTCCCGAGCTCGGGCCCAAGGCTCCTTCCCCCCCCCGATCTGCTCTGCACTGGCAGCCATCCAAATTTTGAGTAAGTCTCTTGGCTGCTAATAATCTCTTATCTACGACAGCAAGGTCACTCTTCGATCTCACCAATACACCTCTGAAAGGGAGTGCTTTTCTTCTCTGGCAAAATCTCGGCGCTCTCTCTCTGCATAGCTTGGCTCGACTTACCTTAGCTGCTTCTCTGTTTGGCCTTGGTCCAGATGGTGATAGACCAGCTCCTCTCGGGTCTGAAACGGCACAGGACCGGTGGGGATGAGGCTGGCTGCCCCCATCAGCCCCCCAGGCCGTGGGCCCCTGGCCCGGGGGTGGGGGGGAAGAAGCCTCTCCCTTGCTAGTGGTCAGCAGGGAACAAGAGAGGAAGTGAGGAAGTGACCCTTACTTCCTGGGTGGTTTTTACAACATTCCTTTCACAGAGACGTCACAGGAACACTAAGTGATCTATATAACTGTCCTTCATCTGTTCTAACAAATCATATTTGTCTCACACCGGGTCAAACCATGACACCTGGTTAACCCCAAAAATGTGTATTGTATTCCATATCTGTTCTGTCATATGCCAAAAATTGTAACTGTCTCTTTAAGACCCAGGGGCCAGAAGCAGAACCAGGGTGTTTTACCCTGAGTCACAGAGGGGGTTGGCCCAGGGTCTCTTTAAGAGTCAGGGACACTCAAGCAGAAGCTTCTTGCTCTTTTGCTTTTGTTCCCACCAGGAGGCAGAGGCTTTCTTTCATTTTTTTTTTCCTGAACCTTTGGAATACTTGGCAGCACTTTTTGGGCCACGGTTGCCAGGGGCAACCCCTGTCTCTGGAGCCGGACCTGCAGGGTGAGAGCTGCCATTTTTGGGTGCTCGGTGGGACTGTTTCTTCCCCCTCTGCAACACACCAATGACTTGGAACTGCAGTGCTGACACCAACTGGGTCCAGCCATTTGAGGAAGAGGTAGAGAAACTGACACTGCAAGTTAGCTGCTCCCCAGTTCCCAAGTTCTCCAGCCACCATTGTCAACAGAGCTGCCGCTGCTGGGAGAGAGAGAGATCCTATCAGGTGGCATGAAGCAAAACGATCAAAGGGCATTTGACTGGTTTTGGACTCCAGGTTTTCTTTTTGTTTTTTCCTTGTTCCTTGTTGGTTGTTGTTTGGGGGGAGTTTTTGTAATCATGGAGGTTCGGTTGCTGTGGTTTTTTTTCTCTTGTTCTCTCTCTCCATGCGTGGTCAAGAAAAGGGAGCTTATCCACTATTTTGCCTTTGTATCTCAGACCACATGGTTGTCTGTGGAGAGCGCCATCTTGGGGGAGGGTTTATCCACCATTTTTCCTTTGTCTCTTGGACCACATGGCCATCCACAAAGAGTACCATCTTGGAGGAGGGGTTTCTCCTCCTTTTTGTTCTTCTTTGTTCTCAGGGAGTCCGTGTGATTCAGCACTTTTATATCTAGTGATTTTTGCTGTTATTTTGCTTGTTACTGTTTCTTTTTTTAGTAAACTGTTATCTTTTCACTTATATCTTCTTGCATTCCTCTCTCCTTATTGGTGAAAGGGGAGTGGTTAAAACTA
This sequence comes from Amblyornis subalaris, assembly GCA_018881555.1. Taxonomy (NCBI): domain Eukaryota; kingdom Metazoa; phylum Chordata; class Aves; order Passeriformes; family Ptilonorhynchidae; genus Amblyornis; species Amblyornis subalaris. The sequence goes on along the minus strand of JACAXG010000645.1, from coordinate 19,071 downwards.
AAAGGGGAGGTAACTCATTTTGGAGTGTCCACCCCTTAAATTGTCTTAAACCAAGACAGCATAATATAGCAATTGCAATATACAGTTGAATTACAATGCAAACATCATTCCCATTACCAATATCTACATGCTCACTCTCCTGATGCTGTGCATCCCCAGTTGCCAGGAAGGAATATGTGGGTTGAAGCCAACACAAGATGACCAATTACCATCATGGGCAAAACAGTTTCTACTTGTGGAAAATTAATGTATTGACAATTAATAGATTTGGATACTGAAAAACAAAGACAAAAAATTAAAGCCCTATACACCCTTCTTCCTAGGCTCAACTTCACTCCTTCCTTCCTGACTCTTCTAGGTCCTCCCCCTGCCCCAAGCAGCACAGGGACAATGGGGAATGGGGTGTTAAAGTGAGTTCATAACAGGTTCTCTCTGCTTCTCCTTTCTTCTCACACTTTTTTCTTGCTTCAGTGTAGGTCATCTCCATGGGCCACAGTCCTTCAGGCTAAACCTGTTCCGGTGTGGACTGTGCCACATCTTCTGTCAGGAGAACCTGCTCCAGTGTGAGCTTTCCATGGGCAACAGTTCCTTCAGGAAATATGCACCTGCTCCAGCATGCGGTGTTCCACAGGCTGCAGTGCAGATATCTGCTCTGGCGTGGTCCTCTCCACAGGCTACAGGAAAATACATTCTCCACTGTCTCTTCCAAAACTTCCACAGGTTGCAGGTGAATATCTGCTCCAGCTCCTGGAACTCATCTTCCCTCTCCTTCTCTGACCTTGGTGTTTGCAGGATTGTTTCTCACACTTTTTTCCCCTTCACTCCTCATTGCCATGCAGTGTTTTTCCCTTTCTTAAATACGTTTTCACAGAGGTGCCACCAGCTTTGCTGATTTGCTCATCTTTGCTCTCTAGTGGGCCCATTGCTGAGCCAGCTGGAGTTGGCTGTGTTCAGCATGGGGCAGCCCCTGGTTTCTTCTTACAAAGGCCACTCCTGCAGGTCTCATCCCCTCCCCCTGCCATCGCTACCAAAATCTTGCCACCTACTTTATTTCCATCTCTTGGAGGTGTCAAGTTGAACATTACATTTTCCTTGTGCTGAAAGGTGCAGAGGGAAACTGCCTAGGGACTGGTTTTCTGTTTTTGTCAAAGATCTTCCTGTTGCACAAATACCAGAAGACAACACAAAACATCCCCTTGCTACAATACAAACTGCACTGCTTAATAATCCACCCAGGAGTGAGTTTACAAGAATTGTGTTGCAACCACAAAAACATCTTTCTGTTGCTAGGAGTCCTGCTTATTTTGGTTTCAGCCATTAACTGTCTCTCGCTAAGGTGAACAGCTCCAGTGCAGGCTTGTCCTGCAGCCAAGAAGGGGATCACAGTGAGCAGGGTGACTTTCTAGTGCCATGGGAACAGCAGGAGAGCACCGAGACACACATGGACCCAGCAGCTTGCCCTAGAGTGGCGTGGGCAGTGCCAGAAGGGATGGCAGCTGTTTCCACTCTCTCATAAGGGGCCCGTAAGGAGCGCAGCATGTTAGCAGGGCATGGCATGTCAGTTTGCTCAGCAGTTTGAGCAGGAAGGGCACTGAGGTGCTGCAGCTCAAGTGGTTAGCTCAGTTGGTGGTCATTGCACTCATTGAGAGCTCAGATATGGTGTCCACTCAGTGGGGAGCCAAGTCATCTATGCTGGCCAAAAAAGATGTAGAGGACCAGACAGAGCTCCAGACAGAGCTCCCAAAAAACCACACAGCCATTCAGGTTTCAGACTGTAGGGAGTGCCTGAGCCTTTGACTGGACTGTAGCAGAGAGAGCAGCTGTGTCAGATGTGACCAGGTGGACTACCTGCTCAGCCTGGTAGCAGTTATGGGATGAGGTAGAAAGGTTAAGGAATATTAGAGAATCAGAAAGGGAAATAGACTGGTGGAACCATGCTCTGGCCTCCCTGAGACAGGAGCACCCTCCAGAAATAACTCAGGATCTAGGGGATCCTATATCTATCATCCAGCAAGGAGCAGGTACCAGTTGTAAAGAAAGGAGAAAAGGGAGGGTAGTCCATGCTTGGGACGGAAAGCGAAACACTTCTTCGTCCACCTCACCACCCCCAGGGTGCCTCTGCACAATAAGTATGAGGCTTTGTATGTGGAAGACCAGCCAAAGGATCAAGAGGATGAAAGTCCAGTTATACCAGAGGTGTCACCACAATCAGAAAGGTCAACCCTCCATATTACAACTGCTTCCAAGAGGAAGAAAAGACGGGTTATAGTTGTAGGAAATTCCCTTCTAAGGGGAGCAGAGGGCCCAGTACGCTGACTGGACCCAACCCATAGGGAAGTCTGCTATCTCCCTGAGGCCTGGGTTAAGGATGTCACCAGAAAACTTCCTAGACTGGTGCTGCCCTTGGACTACTAGCCATTACTGATCTTCCACAGAGTGTAATGAAATGGCAACATAGTCTGAGGGCAGTCAAAAAGGACTTAAGGGCTTTGGGATGGTTGGTAAGGGAATTTGGGGCACAAGTTATATTCTCCTCTATACTTCCAGTTGAAGGCAGCAATGTTGGAAGAAACAGACAGGCTGAGTCTATCAATACATGACTCCATGGCTGGTGTCACCATGAAAATTTTGGGGTTTTCGACAATGGAATGGACTATGCAGCACTGGGCATGCTGTCATCAGACAGTACTCACCTTTCTCAGCGAGGGAGGAGAGTCTTTCTTTGGGAACTAGCAGGGCTCATTGGCAGAGCTTTAAACTAGATGTAATAGGAGATGGGGACAATATCAGGCTTGTCCCTGGCAAGCTCTGGGATGAGATGCAAAGGTTAGAGGGACAGGGTGCTAGCGAGGACCCTCTGCCCATGACACTGAAATGTGCTGGTCACACTGGAACACACTTGCAGTTTTACAGAGATGAGACAGGTAAAAGGAGCCTGCAGGGAAACACCAGGGAAATACCTCAAACTAATTAAGGGGTGTTGCTCTAGGAAGATGACACAGATGACAGCCCAGCTGAGGTGCCTTTACACCGATGCACATGGCATGGACAACAAACAGGAGGAGTTGGAAGCCACCATGCTGTTAGGAAGTAACAACCTTGTTGCCATTACTGGACCTTGGTGGGACGTATCCCATGACTGGAGTGGGACTATTGATGGTTACAGGCTGTTCAGAAGAGACGGGAGGAAGGAGAGGCAGAAGGTGTTAGGAATGGGAGAGAGAGCTTTTCGACAGCCTCTGCCTTTCCTCAGATTTCTGGCAGTAGGCAGCAGCTCTTTTGAAAGGGCCCACACCTCAAAATTCACTCTCGCTCACAAGTTCTTTAATAATGACTGATTAGGTCTATTACAACATGAATTATTTATTGAATATGCACAAGAAAAACAGACTTAAGACTTTAACAGATTACTTACTACGCAGGATAAACAAAAGAATTACTACTAGTAGGTTACAACATAAATATACAGTGCACGATAAAGGTACCTATATTACACCTAGCAAAGAAATAGTATAGAGTAGAAGCCAATGTAATCTTACCACCAAATTGGGATAGTGTGCACGGCATCCAGCCCTCAACTCTTGAGAAAGATGTTATTACTCAAGCCAGCATCCTGGAACTTGAGAACTCCCTTCACACACTCAGTGTGTGTGCAGGAGATTTCTGCTTTGTGAAAGTTAGGTATGTCTTTTATAGCTTGTAGAAGTGTAGTGTCTGTCAGTCACAAATTCCAGCTTATCCTTCACAATCTCTCTCCCACAGCCAGATGTGTACTGTCAGCTGTATGTCTCAATCTTGGGCACCAGAATGTCTCACAAGACTGAGAAAAAAGGGGGATATCCTTGATTTATGCAAACAGCAGATAAGCTTCTTGACAGTGGGGGTGAGCTGTCTCACCACAGAAGGGTTGCCCTCTACATCAAGAGTTGGATTCAGTGTGAACAGTTGTCTCTGAAGAACAGCCATGAGCAGGTCAAAAGCCTCTGGGTAAGAATCAGAGACTGAGGCAACAAAGGGAACCTTGTGGCTGGTGTTTACTACAGGCTGCCCGACCAAGAGGAGCCTATTGATGAAGCCTTCTTGCTCCAGCGACAGGAGGCATTGCACTTGCAGGCTCTTGTTCTGAACTGGGGTATATCAACCACCCCGACATCTGTTGGAAAAATAGCATGGTGAGCTTTCGTCCATCCAGGAGACTCCTGGAATGCATGCAGGATAACTTCTTGAGCCAGGTAATAGCCCTACCAGAGGGGATGCGATACTGGATCTGATGGTCACAAACGTAAGCGAACTAATCGGGGACGTCAAGATTGGAGGCAGCCTGGGCTGCAGTGATCATGCACCGGTGCAGTTCGCAGTCCAGAGGAACAAGGGTCAGGTAAGGAGGAAAGTTAGGCCCCTGAAATTTAGGAAAGCAAACTTCCAGCTCTTCAAGGAGGTAGTCAATAGGATCCCCTGGGACACTGCCCTCGAGGACAAGGGAGTGGAATTGAGCTGGCAGATCTTTAAGGAAGTCTTCCATAGAGCGCAAGAGCTTGCGATCCCCAGGAGCAAGAAATCGGGCAAGGAAGGCAAGAGACCAGCATGGCTGAGTAGAGACCTGCTGATCAAACTAAAGAGAAAGAAACAAATGCACAGGCAGTGGAAACAAGGACAAGTGACCTGGGAAGAGTATAGAGATGAAGTTTGGTTGTGCAGGGATGGGGTGAAGAAGGACAAGGTGAAGCTGGAACTGAACCTGGCAAGGGATGCAAAGAATAACAAGAAGGGCTTCTACAGGTATGTCAGCCAGAAAAGGAAGGTCAAAGAAGGCGTATCCCCCCCAGATAAACAAGGCTGGTGAATTGGAAACAACAGATGAGGAAACGGCTGAGGTGCTCAACAGCTTTTTTGCCTCAGTCTTCAATGGCGACCTCTCTTCCCACACCTCTCAAGTGGATGGACAGAAGGATGGGGACTGGGGGAGCAAAGTCCCTCCCACTGCAAGTGAAGATCAGGTTTATGACCACCTGAAGAACCTGAACGTACATAAGTCTATGGGACATGATGAGATGCATCCCAGAGTCCTGAGGGAATTGGCAGATGTAGTTGCAAAGCCACTCTCCATGACATTCGAAAAGTCATGGCAGTCAGGAGAAGTCCCAGGTGACTGGAAAAGGGGAAACGTACCCATCTTTAAAAAGGGTAGAAAGGAGGACCCTGGGAACTACTGACCTGTCAGTGTCACCTCTGTGCCTGGGAAGATCATGGAACAGATCCTCCTAGAAGCTCTGCTAAGGCACATAGAGGACAGGGAGGTGATTTGGGACAACCAGCATGGCTTCACCAAGGGCAAAACCTTCCTCACCAACCTGTGGCCTTCTATGATGGGGTGACTACATCAGTGCACAAGAGAAGGGCTACAGATGTCATTTATCTGGACCTCTGTAAAGCCTTTGACACAGTCCCACACAACATCCTTCTCTCTAATTTGGAGAGGGATGGATTCGATGGGTGGACCATTAGATGGATAAAGAATTGGTTGGACAGTTGCATCCAGAGGGTAGTGGTCAGTGGCTCAGAGTCCCGATGGACATCAGTGACAAGTGGTGTCCCTCAGGGGTCTGTATTGGGACCAGTGCTATTTAATATCATCATTAATGGCATAGACAAAGGGATCAAGTGCACCCTCAGCAAGTTTGTGGATGACACCAAGCTGAGTGGTGCAGTTGACACACCTGAAGGATGAGATGCCATCCAGAGGGACCTGGACAAGCTCGGGAAGTCGACCCATGGGAATCTCATGCAGTTTAACAAGACCATGTGCAAGGTGCTGCACCTGGGTTGGAGCAACCCCTGGTATCAATACAGGCTGAGGGATGAATGGAATGAGAGCAGCCCTGCCGAGAAGGACTTGATGGTGCTGGTGAATGAGAGGCTGGACATGAGCTGGCTATGTGCGCTGGCAGCCCAGAAAGCCAACTGTATCCTGGGCTGTATCAAAAGCAGCCTGGCCAGCAGGTCAAGGGAGGGGATTCTGCCCCTCTACTCCACTGTGGTGAGACCCCACCTGGAGAACTGCATCCAGCTCTGGGGTCCCCAGCACAGGAAGGACACTGACCTGTTGGAGCGAGTCCAGAGGAGGCCACCAAGATGATTAGAGGAATGGAGCACCTTTCCTACAAGGAAAGGCTGAGATGATTGGGTTTGTTCATCTTGAAGAAGAGGCAGCTAGCTTTGGAGTGACCTAATTGCGGCCTTCCAGTACCTGAAGGAAGCCTATAAGAAAGATGGAGAGAGGCTATTTACAAGAGCATGTAGTGACAGGACAAGGGGGAATTGCTTTAAACTGAGAGTAGGTATAGATTAGATATTAGGAAACAATTCTTTACTCTGAGGGTGGTGAGGCACTGGAACATTGCCAAGAGAAGTTGTGGCTGCCCCATCCCGGAAGTGTTCAAGGCCAGGTTGGATGGGGCCCTGAGCAACCTGGTCTAGCAGAAGGTGTCCCTGTCCACGGCAGAGGCGTTGGAATTAGATGATTTTTAAGGTCCCTTCCAACCCAGGCCATTCTATGATTCTATAATTCTCTTAAGGAAACTGAAGACTTGCCAGTGATCTAGACTTAACACAGCAGACCTCACAAGCCATGTAGGCTGCTACACATCAAGGCACTGTTTCCAGTACAGGCACTTTTGGGTCTATTTCTGCAGGAAAGGATTTGGCAGGATGAAGAATCGGGGATCCTTGTACACAGGCAGCAGCTAAGTCATTTAAGGTGTTGTCTCGGTCGAGCCTCATGTCTGGGCGCCAAATATGTTTGTCACGGTTTGGACAAACCTAGCAGGAAGACTCGAAGAGTCTCCTCTGCAGAAGATAGCGTCCTAAAACTCCCTTCCCCCCTACCTTAAGAATTTCTCAGAGGAAGGTGAAAAACACAGTTTATTTAACAAACCCAGCTGCTGGGGGGGGGTGCACGCAGGCACCAGGGGAAGGGAAAGAAAAATAATTTAAAAAAAAAAAGAATAATGTTAGATAATAAACCTCTCGTGATGAAGAAAACCTGGATGAATTCAGAGTCCTTTGTTTCCTGGGTGTAGTTTTCTGCTCTGTCTTCCTCTGGGCCTAGGATGGTGCAGGCCTCTCTCTGGGCCCAGGGGGGTAGGCCCCAGAGTTCAGTGGTCTGTTGTAAAGTTCCAAAGGAAGAAGGAAAAAACACGATCCCAGGAAAAAACTGTCTTCTTTCCTTGCCTCAGGCAGAGGAGGGAAAAAGCCAGAAGCAAGTTTCAACTCCCTCCGATATCCCTCAGCTGAGCAAAAGCAGGGTGAAAACTCACAGGAAAAAAAAAAAAGGAAAAAAAAATTTAAAAATGTCACTTCGCCTTCAGCTATAGAGAAGACAACTGACTAGAGTTCTCTCCTGAGAACCACAACACAGCTAGTTGATAAGTAAAAAATGTAAATATCCTGGAAGCATTCAAAACACAGCACCTGGCTTCTCGAGCCAGCTTAAAGACACAGAGTTAATATTTTTGCATTAAGCAGGCGATTGGGATATATAGCATCATAAAGTCACCCCAAGACAGGTGTTTTGTTATTTTAGTTAAGGTTCAGGCCATACCTCCTATCATTTCCAGGGAACTACAGGCTTATCAGTCTGACCTCAGTGATGCGGTAGGTTATCAAGCAATCATCTTGAGTACCATCACATGGCACATACAGAACAACCAGGGAATCAGGCCTAGTCAGCATGAGTTTATGAAAGGCAGGTCCTGCTTGACTAACCTGGTCTCCTTCTATGAAAGGGTGATTTGCTCAGTGGATGAGGCAAAGGCTGGGGATGTTGTCTACCTGGACATAAGTAAAGCAAGCCTTTGACACCCTTTCCCACAGCATTCTCTTGGAGAAACCGGCTGCTAATGGCTTGGACGAGTGTACTCTGCTGGGTAACAAACTGGCTGGATGGCCGGGCCTAGAGAGTTTTGGTGAATGGTATGTTGGTTGCTGGTCACAGTTGGTGGCTACTCACAAATGGTGTTTCCCAGGGCTCAGTATTGGGGTTACTTCTGTTTAATATCTTTATTGATCTGGATGAGGGGATTGTGTGCAACCTCAGTAAGTTTGTAGACAACAGCAATTGGGTAGGAGTGTTGATCTGCTTGAGGGTAGAAAGTCTCTGAAGAGGGGTCTGGACAGGCTGGATTGATGGGATGAGGCCAATTATATGAAGTTCAACAAGGGACTTGCACTTGTCACAGCAACCCCATCCAACACTACAGGCTTGGAGAAGAATGTCTGGAAAGCTGCCTGATGGAAAAGGACCTGGGGGTATTGGTAGACAGCCAGCTGAATATAAGCCAGCAGTGTGCCCAGGTGGCCAAGAAGGCCAATGTCATCCTGGCTTATATCAGCAATAGTGTGGCCAGCAGGACTAGGGAAGTGATCGTCCCCCTGTACTCAGAACTGGTGAGGCGGCACCTCAAGTACTGTGTTCAGTTCTGGGCCCTGATGCCAAAGAGATTTTTGCTTTTATGCTTTTTATATTAGTAGGATTTTTGCTTTCATACTTTTTATATATTAGTAGTCCTGTAGCCCTGTAGTCCTGTAGCCCTGTAGCCTTTACCCTATAACCTTGTAAATTCCTAAGTTAATAGTTTCCCTATCCCATAGTCAAAATAAGATTCCTATGTCACCTTATCACCACTAGTGTTCTGGGGACCAGGGATATTTCTCTGTCCCATGTCTCCTAAGAGCCAAAACAACAGTAGAGCTAGCAGTGTTAGGGGGGTTCGGTGGGAGGCTGAACCAAGGGGGGAATTACCTCATTAACCGTATTTCTAATTGGGAGATTTTTGTCAACTATTTTAATTTGCTATAAACCTATAAAAGTGCTAGAGTCCGTTGGGGGTACAGTACACGACGGGGGTACAGTGGGGCGGCTGCTGCTGCGGCTGCTGCTGCGGCTGCTGGGATCGATCGATCGTTGTGCTTTGTACCCTTGGAGGACCTCCAAATAAAGGTACCGCTTTCCCTACCCTCTTAACATCGTCCAGTTTCTAACTTTAGGTAGAAAAGGCAACAGTTACTTGGCGACCCAGGTGGGACAAGAGACCCCCGAGGACATCTCCCAGATCGAGATAATATCCTCACTAAGAGCCCCGCTTTTGCCGGCATTTCAATGAGGGATCTCAGCGGCGGTCTGAGAACACAGGGGTTCCCAGAATTCAACACAGAAGCAAGAGGAACAGTTGGAAAAGCGGTATTTTTGTTGCTAGCATTTGGATTTTGTGGTTTTGTTAGGTGCATGGAACGGGGCCGGGGGGGCCTGTAGCAGGTTTTTGTTCGTTCATTTGTTATTCCCTGCTTTCCACAGCCCGGCAGCGAGACGTGGTTGCTAGCCGATTTGACTTGGAAGAAGGGAGGGGACGCCCTCCTGATCTCTGCCTTGGCACTGTAGTGGTGGGTCTTAGCCTGCAGCCAGCGGTGGCATGCTGTGCTAAGCCGCAGCCTGCGAAACCCAAGGCTCAGGGTTCGAGACTGGTAAACAACAACTCGTGTGCGGTGTGTTTTTCTCCTTCTTTCTGCTCTTTTAGCCTATAGATTCCAGCACAGGTTGCTGGATTTCTCGGTTCAGTTCTTGCTTCGCTATCGGATTTGTCTTTTCTCTGCGGTTTTAGTTTGTAATATGGGAAATATGGAATGCTTATTCTCGGTTCAAGAGGAGATGGAAATACCTAGAGGTTCCCCGTTAGATTTAGCACTACAGCATTGGCAAATACTGACAGGCAAAAGGACCCCTCTTATAAAAGAAGAATTAATTAGGCTATCTACACGGGTGTGGTCCACCTATAAATTAAGTGAAGGAGAGACCTGGCCCCAGTTTGGCACTTTAGAAGGAGATTTGACTTCGAAATTGATGTCTCGGCTCCATCAGGAAAACCAGTGGGATGAACTCAAATATGCACAACTTTTATGATTCTTTCCAACAGTCCGAGCTTGCAAAACCCCAAAAAAAAGGTTGTAATGCTTTTAAGAGGGAAAGGAAGGAAGGAAAGATGAAAAGAAAGAGCCACCCGCTAACAATATTAAAGAGTTAGAGATGGCAGAACTAGACCTTGTGGCCCCTGCGATTAGAGAGGGACCGGGGGAACAGGGGGCCCAGCCGCTGCTGCCACTCTCCCCTCTGCCACCACTCCCTCCTCCGGTGGGGTTGGCCACGCGGGCTGGGACAGTTTATCCACCCCTACCAGAATCGCCGCCAGCCCCCACTCCATCGGGGGAAGGGGAATGCATCCCAGCATCCAACCACGTGTGCTGGTTTAATCCAGTGTGGAATTTTTGATTGGTTAAAAGCAGCTGATAGATGACTAGCTCAACTAATCAGGTGCCCTTTTTGTGACATATTTGAAACGAGAACCGGGAAGCGCCTTCTCTTTTTTCCCCCTGCCTCTCCCACAGGAAGGAACGGCCCTGGAACTGGGCTTTCGGCCCGGGCCTGGCAGGGGCTGGCCCCATTCCATCTAGCCGCGGTGGGGCCGAGCCCCTTTCCATCTAGCCACGGCAGGGCTGAGCCAGCACGGCGGTGTGGCAGAGCGGGAGCCAGGGGCAGCCGAGGAGGAGACCCCCGGAGCCAGTCGCGGTGAGAGCGAAGCAGCGCAGCACAGCAAGACGACATCTCAGGGCCGGGGCGGCACGTCCGCGGCTGCTGCCCCACAGCATTAGCCAGGCCAAGCGGCCGCCCCCGGGCCGGGGAGCCTGAGGGCTGGGCGGAGTGGCTGCTGGGGCGGCCCTGGCAAGTAAACACAGCACGAAAACACGCCGGGACTCCTGCAGGCATTTTCTGCAAATATTAGCTTCTCTTCCAAGTCAGAGAGAAAGGAAAGCAAGTCATGTGAGGGGAAGAAAACATGGCGACTGACAGCTTGAGAGAGGAGACGGAGGAAATGACAGATGAGACGCCATCTTACCATCGGGGCTGACCCCTTTCTGTAAGCCGTTGGTGAGACTGTAATAGAACCAAACTACTTTTCTCTGTAATTCATTAAGGAACATTTGGGGGGATGTTGGAAATTCACACAGCCTGAGGATAAGAGTACTTTATGCCATGAGCAGCTGATGATAAGGCTTTTTGGAGATTCTGAAGGAGAGAGAGAGAGAGAGACTTTACTTTTTAGGCTGGAATGACTCGTCCTTAAAAGAGTAGCCCATATGACCCCCTTGGTGACCCACGGACCACGAGTTCTTGTGGGAGAGAGGAAGAATTCACCACTGCAGAATCTGGGTGGGCTGTGGTGTTTTCTGAAGGTTTGGAACCACGCTGAAGACACTCCGTAGGGAGCTATCTTCCATGGGGTGGATCCCACGGCACAACAGAAAGAACTCTTTTCCTATAAAGTGGCAATAAGAACTCTTAATCAAAAAGATCATAAATTCCATGTTTTATGTCCCTTTGTGTGATCAGTGAGAAAGATTGGGATGTATTGGGAGGAGAATGGTATTTGTATATTATGCCTTAATATTTTTATTATTATTATTCTTTCTATTCTTAGTAGTAATAGTGAAATAAACTATTTCAGTATTTTAAGCTTGCAGCCTGTTTTTGCCGTGTACTTCTTTCTTTCTCCTCTTAAGAATATAATAGTAGGGAGTCTGGGGTCTTCTCCAGGTTAACCCATTACACCATGCCGCCCTTGGGGACGGAAGGGAGGGAAGGGAATGTGTCCTGGCGCCCGACCGCACCATCCTTGGGGGCGGGATCAGGGGGTGGGGGGATGACTCCCGTGGAACTGCCCCGGCAGGAGGGGCTGCAGCTGACGGCACTGCCTCTGGAGCCGCCTGCAAGGGCGGGAAGTGCGGCCGTACCTTTCCATCCAAACAGCTCATGCTCCGGTTTCTACAGAAACAACGTATGCCCAGCTTCCCATGGAAACTGTGTACGTCCGAGTTTCCATGGAAATTGCAGAGCTTGTGTAAGGCAGGGCTTTCAGCCAGCCTGCGCATGCGCTGAGCCAGGGACAGGAGCGGGCCCTTCTCGCTGCCGCCGCAGGGCTAGAGCTGGGGCTGGAAGGGGGCCTAACAACCCCCATCTGGCCGATGTAACACCCAGTACCAGCGAAACAGAGGCAGTTAAAAGTGAATCGGAGAGCACAGATTTAGATAGTTCTTCTGAGGAGGAAGCTGAGGAAAGAGCTTCTGCTAGATCTAAGAGGAGAAGGGGAAAGGTGGCACAAGGAGCTATAAAAGCACCCAGTCCTGGGGCTGAATGGACTAGGTCTAAAAAGGAAGAATCAGCCATGCAAGCACCCCTCAGGCAGGCAGTCAGTAACCACGGACCTGTGTATGTGAAAGTACCCTTTTCCCTAATGTAGCTGGAGCAGTGGAAAGAATCAGTTGGGAAGTACAAAGAAGATCCCCTCAAAGTGGGGGCTCTTGTAGAAGAGTCAATTAAATCACAGAACCCAGACTGGAGTGATCTAGGAAATATGATGAATACATTGCTTGATGAAACCGAGAAAGAGATGGTTAAAAGGACTATTATATCTGCCATAGATGCACAAAGAGTAACTGGAGTTATTCATGAGACAGTGGGTGAAGTCTTCAGATGACCCAAAAGGGGATCCAAATATCCCAGAACACATGGCAAAATTAAAACATTATCAAGATTGGGTGATTTATGGGATGAAACATGCTACTCCCAAAGCTATAAATTGGTCTAAATTATACGAAGTAAAACAAGATGAGAATTAATCCCTGACAGACTTTTTGAACCGGCTAAGAGACTGCATGCAAATACATGAATATAGATCTTGAGTCAGCTAAAGGAAAGGCTCACCTAGTCTACCTGTTTGTAGGTCAATCTTCAGAAAATATAAGGAAGAAGCTGCAAAAGCTGAATGAGAGGCAGGATGTAGGCAAATTGTTAAATGTGGCTTGGACAGTATACCGAAACAGAAACCCAAAAGATAAGGTCAAACGCCAGCATAGCAAGAGGGATGATCATGCGAAGTCATCTAAGGGGTCAAAAAAGAGTGCTTCTTCTCCTTTGGATAAAGATCAGTGTGCTTTTTGTAAGAAAAAGGGACACTGGAAAAATGAGTGTCCAGTGCTGAAAAAGAAACCCTCAGGCCCAGCTCCCCAAGTAGCGGTGAGCCAGGAATGACAGGGACCGGAGGTTTCTTTCCCAGCAAAACCTCTGTTTGTAGCTAAACTGGGGAAAGAAGATGTTGAATTCTTGGTAGATACAGGTGCAACATATTCTGTGTTAAATAATCTAGAAGGGAAACCAAGTCAAGATACTGTAGACATCATTGGTGCCACAGGGGGAAGTGAAACACGGCCTTTCTTCCAACCTTTAAAATTAAAATTGGGAAAGCACTGGGTAACCCACCAATCCCTATATATTCCTAACTCACACAAGCCATTGCTGGGCAGGGGCTTACTGGAGAAATTGGAAGCAGAAATTAAATTTAACAGGGGAGGGAGATACAAATTATAATTCCTGAGACTAAATTTGTCGAAGTAGCCGCACTTTTCATACAGTATAAATGTGGCGAAGTTCCCATAGAAGTTGAAAATACTGTCATTCCAATAGTGTCAGCCAATGATGTTCCAGAAAGATCCAAACAAGCAGAGCCTGTGATCATTGCACTCAAACCAGGAGCTACACAGGTAAGGCAAAAAAAAAACCCTTTAAAATTAGAAAGTCGTAAGGGATTGACACCTATAATTGAAAAGTTCCTTAAATTTGGGTTATTGGTAGAATGTGAATCTAGATACAACATGCCCATCCTTCCAGTAAAGAAAGCTGATGGTAAGAGTTATCAATTAGTGCAAGATTTAAGGGTGATTAACAAATTAACAGGACATACACCCAGTTGTAGCAAACCCCTACACTCTTTTGACCACACTGACAGATGAATTAGGGTGGTTTACTGTCTTAGACCTTAAGGATGCCTTTTTCTGCATTCCTGTGCATAAAAAAAGTCAAGATTTTTGCTTTTGAGTGGGAAAATCCTGAAACAGGAAGGAGTCAGCTCACTTGGAAAGTCCTACCCCAGGGTTTTAAGAATAGCCCAACAATATTTTGAAACCATCTAGCAAAGGAATTGGAAGAGTGGAGAAGACAAGAATCAGAAGGCGTTATTCTTTAGTATGTTGATGATATATTGATTGCATCCAGAACATGACATAGCTGCCTCCAACTCACTATAAGTTTGTTAAACTTTTTCGGACGAAGTGGATATCGGGTGTCAAAAGAAAAGGCACAGGTTGCCAAAGAAGCAGTGATTTATTTGGGGCTTGAGATCTTCTGTGGACATAGACAACTCAGCAGAGAATGGAAGGAAGCCATCTGTCACCTTCCAGAGCCCAACACCGTGAGAGAGATGCAAGCTTTCCTGGGAATGATAGGTTGGTGTCGCTTATGGATACCAAATTACGGACTCCTGGTAAAACCTCTGTATGGAGCCTTAAAAGCAGCCGAAAAGGGAATTATCATGTGGACAGAGAGCACAAGGGCTGCATTTAAACACCTGAAACGTTCTCTGATGTCAGGCCCAGCAATGGGACTGCCAAACTTAACCAAACCTTTTGAACTCTTTACACATGAGCAACTGAATGTTGTTCTGGGGGTACTGGCGCAGCACCCTAGAGACCAGCGAAAAGCTGTGGCCTACTTCTCGAAACAGCTAGAAAATGTCAGCCAAGGGTGGCCTAGGTGTTTGAAAGCTGTGGTGGCTACTGTCATCTTGATCCACGAGGCCCGGAAACTCAACCTTGTGCAACACACTGTAGTGTATGTGCCCCATGCAGTACTAACTGTACTGCAACAAAAGGGGAGCCAGGGGTTGTCCCCTAGCAGGATGCTTAAATACCAGGCTGTGTTGTTAGAACAGGATGATGTTACCCTGAAAATAATTTCTGTCATTAACCCTGCCATTTTTCTGTTCTCGACTTCCATTGACGATGTGCCTGAGCATGATTGTTTACAGACAATAGAAGAGGACTATTCCAGCAGACCAGACCTGAAGGATGTGCCTCTAGAAAACCCAGATTGGGAGCTATACACTGATGGAAGCAGCTTCATGAGAGATGGTGAGGGAATGACAGGTTATGCAGTGACAACAATGGACAAGGTGATCGAGGCAAAGGCCGTGCCATCAGACGTATCATCGCAGAAAGCTGAACTGGTTGCACTGACGAGAGCCCTAGAACTAAGTGAAGGAAAGAAGGTAAACATATGGACTGACTCTATGCATTTAGTGTTGTCCATGGCCATGGAGCCATGTGGAAGGAAAGAGGACTGCTGACCGCTCAGGGTAGTGAGATCAAACATGCTGAACAGATCCTTGCACTCCTGCAATGCATCTGGAAACCTACAGAGGTAGCTATCATGCACTGTACCGGTCACCAAAAGGGAAAAACCACTCCTGAATTGGGAAATCTCTTTGCTGATGAAACAGCAAAAGAGGCTGCAGGAAAAGGCATTCTCGCAGTAATACCACAAAAAGAAATTGATCTATCAGAGTTCACTCCAAAGTACGATCAGAAAGATCACAAATTAATTAAGTTCCTTAAAGCTGAAATCAAAGAAATTGGGTGGACTGCCACACCAGTGGGGCAGGTTGTAGTTTCACCACTGATTCTTTGGGAAATGTGGCGCATGAAATGCGAGAGACACAGGCTGAGTGCGAGTGGATCTATATTTTTCAGAACTAACATGATACTTATACAGTAAAACTTGCTATGTTCAGCAAAACTTCAAAAGGCATTTCTGGGAATCCTGTTAGCTCTCTTATCAGAGCCAGGGTAGCCGAATGTTTTTCTTGCCCTCAGGCCTTTGTGTGATAAGCACCCCTGATAACAGCAGATGTCTTCACAATAGGGAGTGTCTTCAAGGTCTTATCACCAGTGATAACTTCACAATGGATGATGACTTCTCTGCAGGGGCTGGCTCTGTTTCTTGTGCAAATTAACATCTCCCATATCTCCTACAGGGAAATAGCTCAGCGAGAACATGAGGGCACCTACTGGGGAGCAGAAAATCTTTTGAAACATCTGAGAAAGGTAGTAGTAGGAAGAGGAATGACTGATATTGTACAATCTGTAATGAGCACGTGTGAAATCTGTTGTAGAAACAACCCTGACCTGAGAAAAAGGGATGTGTTAGGAGTAACAAAGTCGGGATCTTCCTGGAGATTATTGGCAAATAGATTTTGCTGAGTTACCACACACAGAGGGATACAGGTACATACTGGTATTGGTTGACACCTTCAGTGGATGGCCTGAGGCTTACCCCTGTCGCACTAACACAGCCAAAGAGGTGGTGAAAGTTTTGCTCAATCATATAATTCCAAGGTTCAGGGTTCCTTTAGGGTTGTCATCAGATATAAGACCACATTTTTTTGCAACAGTGGTTGGGGAAGTTAGCTGAATTTTGGGAATCACTTGGGATCTGCACACACATTACAGACCCCAAGCAAGTGGCAAAGTTGAACGCATGAATGGAACCCTTAAAACACAAATTAGCAAAATTTGTCAAGAGACATCTATGACATGGGTTCAGGCCTTCCCTATAGCCTTATTTAGAATCCGCATACAACCGAGGCAGAGAGACAACATAAGTCCCTATGAAATACTTTATGGCAGGCCTTATCAAATTCCACATATTTAAGGAGAAATTCAAATGAGGGGAAAACGTGATTTGCAGAGATATTAAATGGCTTTAAGTTCCACTTTGCAGAAACTCCGGAGATTCATCGTATCATCCAGACCCTTAGGACTGGACACACCTGCTCATCCATTCCAGCCTGGAGATTGGTTCTACGTTAAGTGGTGGGACAGTGATCCGTTACAAGCCAAGTTGAAAGGACCATTCCAAGTCCTGCTGACTATCGTCATCGCAGTAAAAGTCGCTGGCAAGGGACCCTGGATCCACTACTCCAGAGTTAAGAAGGCTTCTGCACCTGAGACCATCGGAAAAACAGAGACTGATACAAACTAGAATGATGTGGTTTTAATTGTTCTTGTCGTGTCTGTTGTCCACACAATTAGTAACCATGACTCAGGGTTGGCCCCACGATTTGCATGGGACCTTAGTCCAAAATGTATCCAAAGCCCTTAATAAGAACAACTGCTGGATTTGTACTCAGTTGCCACCTATAGATGGAAGTAGTAACTGGCCACTGATTGGCATTTTAATGAAAGCAAACCATACTGAAAGGTGGGAACGAATCAAAAATACCGCTCTGCCTCCTATACCCCTGAGCAGCCTGATAGATTGCGGGAATGATAGAGTTCCCTGCGCAATTGTAAATGTTACAGTGATGCCAGAGAGATTTTTTGCTTTTATGCTTTTTAGATTAGTAGCATTTTAGTTTTATACTTTTATATATTAGTAACCCTATAATCCTATAACCTCTATCCTGCAACTTTGTATCCCTTTCCTATAGACAAAATAAAACCAAGTTATTGGCCTTTGAGCATTCCGGAGTAGAACTTGATATCTGAAAAATGAAGCTATTGAAGTAAGCAGAGAACTTCCAATAGAAACTTGCCACAAGGAATAGTGTGACAAAATTCTGCTTTTCATTGGAAAATATTTCAAAACTATATTACCCTATAATAGTAGAAACACAAACCCCTTTTGTACACTCTTTTACCCTTTTTGTACCTTTTTTACCTTTGTATAACTTAAACTTGCTGGACCCCGCTCGGCAGGATTGGGCCCAAACCCTGCGCGGTGGGGGGGGTCCCGGGGCTATCCCTGGGAAAGCTTTGTTTTCTCCGAATCCTTTAATAAATTTTTACTTTTTACCCTCTTATTCAGCCTCAGCCTTTATTTTCAAACATATAAGGCATCAACAGGAAAGGCCATTCTTCCTTCATATTGCCATAAGACCAAATTTATGGAAAGAATAAGCCCAAGAACTGTGAGAAAGATGGAATTGACATCATGGAATCTAGCTCTACCATATGAGACAGGGTGGTATTGGATATGTGACAATAAGGCCTGGAAAATCCTGCCCATAGACAAAGATTGGGCCTGTGCCCTTGGGGCTGTAGTTCAAACATAACAATATTTGATCATATTGAAGGTCCAAATGGGAGGATGAAAAGATTTATAAATCCCCTCGTTGAACATCCCACACTTTTTCATAGTGTAAACAGAGCTCTCATTCCCTCTTTAGGAATAGTCGAACTGGAGAGGGCAGTTATAAACATGTCAGCCGTTATTGAGCATATTGAATAACAGACTACAGATGCAATTTCGGCCTTACAGGAAGAAGTCCATGGCCTGTCTCGAATGGTTTTGCAAAACAGAATGGTTCTTAATTTCTTACTGGCTGTGAAAGGAGGTGTATGTGCTATTGTTAACACCACTTGCTTTTCTTATGTGGACCAGAGTGGAAGAATCAGAAAGGATTTGACTGAAATTCGGAAGCAAACTCAAATTTTGCATGAAGTAGGTCTCAGAAATAACACCTTGAACTTTGATTATGTCTTTGACACCCTCACTTCATGGTTACCAGACTCGGCTTGGATAAAAGAAGTGTTCATAGTAGTTGTAATTATAATTATTATTTTTATGATAGCCAGCTGTGTAAGTCGATACTGTTGTCAATAGATACATTGACTCGACAAGGTAGAGGCCTTGTCAAGCCTCTAAAGGGAGGAATGATGCCAAAGAGATTTTTGCTTTTATGCTTTTTATATTAGTAGGATTTTTGCTTTCATACTTTTTATATATTAGTAGTCCTGTAGCCTTTACCCTATGTGGGATTTCACAAGAAGACTGTAAAGCTATCAGAGCCAGCCCCTACACAAAATTCACCCCCCACTGTGAAGCTATCGGAGCCAGCCCCTGCGGTTAAGACACTGGAGCCACCCCGTATTGTGAAGACATGGTCTGCTGTTATCAGGGGCGCTTATTTCGCAAAAGCCTGAGGGCAGGAAAAACATTCTGCTAAGCTGGCTCTGATAAGAAAGCTAACAGCCAAATTTACAAGGGTTCCTGGAACCAGCCTTTGAAGAATTGCTGAACATAGCATGTTACACTGCATAAGTACTGTACTAGTTCTGCGAAATATAGAT
>JACAXG010000644.1:0-53837 GCA_018881555.1 Amblyornis subalaris | reverse complement strand
AAAGGGATGGCTAGAAGACGTTCTGTCTAAATGGGGAATTTCAGGATGGTGGACTTCTATTATCAGAGATATTGGTTTTACCTTAATTGTTTTGCTGTCCATTTGTTTTGTCATCTGTATCTTGAAAGATGTTGTCAAGAATTTTATTTTTAATTTACTAAGAAGAAATGGGGGAGATGTAGCTATGGTGCAGTCTGGGCCCTGTGGAGGGGGCTCAGAATGGGTGAACTTTCCTTTGCAGGACTCTGTCCCTGAAGGCGGAGCAAAGGAGGAATCAGCAGCATAGCTACATGCGTTTACTTTATGCTTTCTCCTCCGTCACAGAGTCTTAAGCTTTGTAACAGGTCAGCTTGGTTTGAAATTCTCTCTAACTGTATTGTCATTAGTCAGTTTGAATTTGTTCTTCCTCTGAAGATGTTTCATTGGTTTTCTCTCATGTATCTCTACTTTCATTGGTTACACTCTGTTATCCCTACCCCTTAAAGCAGCAGAGAGMGAGCGGGTAGGGGTCTTTTCTGTTAACTCCCCTTCAAGCTTKSTTYGCCCTGCCTCGTCGGCAGAGACAAATAAACTTGGAATAAAGTTACAGAAGTCCAATTCTTTCGTCCTCTTGCCCTCGCTGCTACCTTAAAGAAGCTGCCTGTTGTGAGAGAGTTGTCAAACTGCTTCTGTGCACTGAGAACCCAGGAGGTCGCAAGCCCAGCTGAATCCAGGCAAGGGCAGGAAAAGCGGCAGAAAGGTTCAAACCCCAGCCCATAAACTCTGTTCCTTCCCCTTTGCCCACACTAAGGCATCTATGCTTCATCCACATTTGTTCTTTGCTCATTAGCTCTAGTCTTACACGTGAACAAGGAAACTTCAAAGACAGCAGAAATACAAAGCATGGCCTGAAATAATTCAAATCCAATGAAATTGCAGATCAGACTTTGAAAATACCAAATAATTATTCAAACATTAGATTTTTAAAGTTCCTTAAACAACAAATAACTTTAGAAGAGAATGACAAACCGTTCACTGAATTGATGAAATGGCTTCTAACATTAGAGGATATATAAATAACAAAAAAGCATGCCTGGACTCCCCTCTAAGTCAAACTGAACTGCACAATGCTGACACTAATGTTAAACGGACTGTGTCATACCTGGTTTTAGAATTCAAATTGACTTAGCTTTAATCTGGTGAATGGGAAATCACAAAATGCTTTAAGTTACTGTTCAAATTGTAAAAGTTGTTTGCTATTGAAAATTATTCTGTGACTGGTTCACATAGAAGTCCCTGGAAAATATCTGTCCTGGTTTTGGCTGGGATATAGTCAATTTTCTTCCTAGTAGCTGATACAGTGCTGTGTTTTGGATTTAGTATAACGTCAATCACAACAACTAAAACATCACTGCTTGGGGATGGGCTGGGCATTGGTCAGCAGGTGGTGAGCAATTGTATTATGCATCACTTGTTTTTCTTGGGTCTTATTTCTCTCTCTTTTTCCTTTTTCATTATTATTGTTATTACTATTACTATATTGTACTTTATTTCAATTATTTAACCTTTCTTAACCCACGGGTTTTACCTTTTGCTGATTCTCCTCCCCATCGCAACAGGTGGGGGGGAAGTGAATGAGCAGTTGTGTGGTGCTTAGTTGCCAGCTGGGGTTAAATCATGACAATATCTTACAGGAAAACACTCCAGAGCAGTGGTATTACTTCTAGTGAAGGCAGACAATTATGCATTTGGTTTTGGCCATGGCAACCTTAAATTATCATATGGGCAAGTGGAAAACAGAAAAAGAAGAGAGAATAAAGATGTAACAGAAATATCACAGTACCCATTCCAATGGAAATGTGACAGAGAACTTCACATTCATCCAATTTTATACCTGCATCATTTAGCATCATCCTAGAGACAGCAGTCTCTTCACACAGTTACACACTATTCATTTAATGAGGAGTTCTTGGTGATTCTGGCAACCTCTTTTTTTTCTTTATCAAGTGTTTTTTGTTTTGGTTTTGTAAGTATTTGTACAAATAACAGAATTAATAAAAATTGATCTGAAAGCAAATTCTAAGTTGTAGTTGGACCTCCAGTGTCTAACAAAAGCAAACTTCCAACAGAAAACTTCCTTGCTTTTGAGGCAGAACTTCTAACCCAACAGGTTCCCCTGTGACTATTAGGAGTGGAGCACTTGTTCTCTCAACAAGCACTTGAATAAAGTCTTTTTGACCTGGCTCTTTATTTTTATAAAATTCTCAAAAGTCTGTTATCTTTGAGATGTTGTATTGAGTTTATGCAGCAAGGTTTTGGTAGCGGGGGGAGCTACAAGGGTGGCTTCTGTGAGAAGATGCCAGAAGCTTCCCCTATGTCCGATAGAGCCAATGCCAGACAGCTACAAGATGCACCCACCACTGGCCAAAGCCAAGTCCATTAGTGACAGTGGTAGCACCTCTGTGATAACATATTTAAGAAGGAGAAAAAGTTATGCACAACAGCAGCCAGAAACAGGAGTGAGAATATGTGAGACACAACTCTGCAGACACCAAGGTCAGTAAAGGAGGAGAGGAGGTGCTCCAGGTGCCAGAGCAGAGATTCCACTGCAGCCTATGGTGAGGCAGCTCTGCCCCTGCAGCCTATGGAGGTTAACAGTGGAGCAGATATCCACATACAGTCGGTGGAGGACCCCACAAGGAAGTAGGTGCATGCGTCTGAAGGAGGCTGGGACCCCGTGGGAAGCTCATGTTGGAGCAAGCTCCTGGAAGGACCTGTGATCCCATGGAGAGAGGACCCCACGCTGGAGCAGGTCTTTTCAGAGGACTTGGGACCTGTCCTAGGTTGTAGCCAAAGTATGTATTCTATCACCATCCACATCACTTCTTGATGAACTGTTAATGGTGGGTCGGTTGAAACTGCTGTCCAGTGTACACTCCACCCCCCAGGCTGCAAGCTGGGCATTAGATAAGAAATAGAGGCAACCCTTCAAGGCGGGGTAATGTTTCTTTTTTCTTCATATCAATGACAGCCCTGATAACTTCCTCTGGGGAAGCAGCAGCAGTCTCACCCATCCTGAGAGGGTCATCTCTGCTAATGGGCCATTAACGAACTGAATAGGCACCAGCAGAATAGAACTCCAGAAATATCCTATGACTCATAGGATTACAAAACCCCATTGTGAAACTCTCCACCCTGGGGGAGGTACCACCTAAACACCACGATATAAAATCTCGAGGTTTGGGGACTGGGGACACCACCACCACTGGGTGCCCAGTGGAGAACCCAAATTCCCACAGGAGGACCAGACCTTTCTAGAGGACTACTGCTTTCAACCACCGCTTCAACAGCACTGCTACCACTGCTGCAGCTACCACCCTGACCAATGGGGTATCAGGTTGTACTCTGTGGTTTTAAGCCAGTCTTTCTGTATTCATTGCATTTATTGTAATATTTCCATTAAATTGTAACTCTGACTTAAAATCTCTCGCAAGGTATTTGTGTAGGGTTAATTCCTCCCGCTGGTTTACTTTCAAACCAGCACAGGACCTGCGGGGGACCCACACTGGAGCAGCCTGTTCCTGAAGGACTGCACCCTGTTGAAGGGACCCATGCTGGAGCAGTTTGTGAAGAACTGCAGGCCATGGGAAGGACTCATGTTGGAGGAGTTTGTGAAGAACTGTCTCCCATGATGGGACCCCAAGCTGGAGCAGGGGAAAAGGGTAGGGACGAAGGAGCAGCAGAGACAACACATGATGAGCTGACCACAACTCCTATTCCCTATCCCCTTGTACCACTCGGGAGGAGGAAGTAAAGAATCCAGAAGTGAAGTTGAGCCTAGGAAGAAGGGAGGGGAGCAGGGAAGGTGTTTTAAGATTTGGTTTTATTTCTCATTATCTTACTCTGATTTGATTTGCAATAAATTCAATTAATTTCCCCAGGTCCAGTCTGTTTTGCCTGTAACAGTAATTGGTGAGTGATCTCCCAGTCCTTATCTCGACCCACAAGCCTTTTGTCATATTTTTTCTCCCCTGTCCAGTTGAGGAGGGGAGTGATAAAACAGCTTGGTGGGCACTTGGCATCTAGCTAAGATCATCCCACCACAAATATAATGTCCCTATAAAAATTAGTTAAAATTTGAAGTTGAAATATTGAAATATTCAGGCAGGAGGGGGAACAGTTGCACTGCATTTGCATACCTTAAAACCTTAGGCTGTAAAAAAAAAAAAATTTTACATGGAAGTCAGAAATTATGAACTTTCATTAATAGAAAAACTGTATACTTATGATTATTTTTATCAACGAGTAAAAGTTTCTGTATGACATGGGAGGCAAGTCAGGAAAGCAGATAACTTGAAATGTAGGGCAGAAAAGATGTTTTAAATCAGATTCCTTCTGCTAATGTTTTTTGGCACATTCACTGGTGTGGATGAGCATGCAATCCTAAAAAATAGTCCATTCAGGGGAAAAATTAACCACTGTATAGATGCTAATCTCAACAAAATACTCAGCAAACCCATACATAAGATGTTCCAGAGAGGGAACCAAACCACTTAAGCCAACTCAGCTCCATATTTGGGAAGTAACACCAAGTTCATCAAACTTTGGGGTTGGTGACCACAAAGGACCACCAGAGGGACCCCTGGGATAGGAGGACACATGCACCAATGGGAGGGAAAATATGTTCATGGATTCGAAGAAATTATCATATGTATGTTTCTTCTGGGAAAACCAAGGAATATGTATGCAAAATATAGTATATAAACAGGAGCTTTTCTGTACTTAATATGCATGATAGAAGGAAATATCCCCTGTGCATCCAGCACTGAATCAGGAATGCCTGCTTCTTAATGCTACATTGGTGTTAAGGAGTTTATTCTACCAAATTCAGTAACATCAACAACATAGAAGCTGTCAGAGTTGCAAAGCACAGGATAAGTCAGTGCCCAGGTTCTGACTCTCCACAGAGAACAAGAAAAGCCAAACAAGAGTTTATTGTCAGGATAGTGGTGGTGGTGGCAGGAGAGGACACTACTAGTGTTGACACCTCCAGGCACCTGAGAATGAAGGGAGTCAGACTAGGATCCAAGTGACCTTGCTTTGATCTTTCTCTCAGACCTACCTTCTTGCTTCATTGCAAGTCATTCATTTCACCTGGCCAACTCCTCCTTGGCACCCTCTCTAAGAAAATGCACCTTTCCAATCTATTTCACTAGCACTTCTGTTCAGGCATCTCACTAACTGTGAAACCCTACAAAACAGCAGGAACAAGGATCCCCTACACAGCTGTACTCTAAATATTTGTCTCTGATACTCTTCTTTGTCCTGCTTGCCTCCATGGGCTTAAGGTCCCATTCATTTTGACATGCTCTGATTATTGTTTTTACATATATACATATACACACACATATAAATACACCTCTAAGATACTACACATGAAGTGTTAAACATGCTACACAGACAAGACTGACCTATTTTTTTCAGATTTCTTCAAACAGCAAATAGGACACACAAAATTCAAAATAAAGTTGTTCACTAATTCAGTTAGCATACTTTGAGCACACCAGGACAACAGGCTCTGCCCTCAATATCTTATATTAGAACCCCCTCCTCAGCCCTCTTTGGCACTCACCACATCACCAGGCACAGAAGATGCAAAAGTGCTTAGAAGACAAGAATTGTCTTGTGTCTCATCCCCTCTTCAGATGCCTAACATCAGGTAGGGAAGGCTTTAACATGTTATATTAAAATTCAAAAGATTGATGGAATGAATTATTTTGGTAGGTGTCGTGGGTTGACCTGTATCAGATACCAAGCACCCACTAAAGCCACTCACTCACTCCCCTCCACAGATGGACAGGGGGAAAATTTAATGAAGGGTTCATGGGCTGAGATAAGGACTGGGAGAGAGACCACTCATCAAATACCATCACAGGAAAACAGGCTCAACTTAGAGATATTAATTGAATTTATTGCTAACAAAATCAGAGCTGGATAATGAGAAGTAAAATAAGACCCTTAAAAACACCTTCCCCTCACCCCTCCCTTGTTCCCAGCTCTACCTCATACCCCAGCAGTGCAAGGAGACAGGGAATGGGGGTTATGGTCAGTTCATCACCTGTGGCTTCTCCCACTGCTCAGGGAGTTGTTCCCCTGCTGCACCGTGGGGTCCCTCCCACGGGAGACAGTTCTCCGTGAACTTCTCCAACGTGAGTCCATCTCACGAGCAACAGCTCTCTGCAAACTGCTACAACGTGAGTCCATCCCAGAGGCAAGTCCCCCTCAAACTGCTGCAGCGTGGGTCACTCTTCCATGAGGTGCAGTCCTTCAAGGACAGGCTGCTCCAGCATGGGACCAGGGCCCCTCTCTCCACGGGTCTCCCACTGGGTCACAGCCTCCTCTCAGGCATCCACCTGCTCCAGCGTGGGGCTCCTCCACGGGCTGCAGGTGGATCTCTGCATACCTGTGGATCTCCCTGGGCTGCAGGGGAACAGCTGCTTCACCATGGTCTTCACCATGGGCTGCAGAGGAATCTCAGCTCTAGTGCCTGAAGCACCTCTTCCCCCTCCTTCTTCACTGACCTTGGTGTCTACAGAGTTGTTCTTCTAAAATGTTCTCACTGCTCTCCTCTGGCTGCAATTACAACTGCGCAACCATTTTTTGGTTTTCTTTCTTCTTAAAAATGTTATCACAGAGGTGTTACCACTATTTCTAATTGGCCCAGCCTTGGCCAGTGGCATGTCCATCTTTGGAGCCACCAGGGATTGACTCTGCTGGACATGGAAGAAGCTTCTAACAGTGTCTCACAGGAGCCACCCCTGTAGCCCTCCCCCTGCTACCAAAACCATGCCATGCAAAACCAATACAGTAGGTCAGTGTTAACTTCACTGCATAGCAGGTACTGAAATGAGATGAGTCTTACTAGATATGCTCAACGTCCAGATCAACAGCAAAAACTCACATTTTGCTTTCTCACAAATCAGAGAAAGCAAAAACTGAAATATAAAAACATATGCACATTCTTCAGAGAAAGAACATGACAGAGTGCACAGGTTTCTGCAATAAAATTCAATTTAAATGTGACTCATGACACCTGTAGCTCAGGCATTTCATCTAGTCATCTAAGTAGTATCGCAACAGTTGCTTGTTCTTTCCATACTGAACTTCAGCTAGAAGTCTGTCTCTTGACTGCACAAAACAGCTTGTAGTTTAGCACTGCTATTTTCTGGGGCTCCCAAGAAGGTAAAGGCACTCTGGGGAAAAGAAGTGGGGAAAAAGAGGAGGGGGGTGGGGGAAAGGGGAGGGTGGGGAAGAAGGGGCCCAGCAGCCATCTCCTTTCCAGAGGCTCAGATGAGGAGGAAATCTCCAACAGGACATGATTTTCAATCTACTGCAATCTGCAGGATGGAAGCCTATTCCCATGTTTTCCTTGTCATG
Source organism: Amblyornis subalaris (assembly GCA_018881555.1). Lineage (NCBI taxonomy): Eukaryota > Metazoa > Chordata > Aves > Passeriformes > Ptilonorhynchidae > Amblyornis > Amblyornis subalaris. The sequence continues at coordinate 46,421 of JACAXG010000644.1, read as the reverse complement.
TTTCACAGACACCCTCAAATTAGTTCATGGACTCTGAGATATCAAGTTCAGTAGTTTTCGTTGCAAAACAGTTTTCAGCCTGTGAGAAGGGCTGTTGCTGTTGCTGACAAATGACTAATTAGACCAACTGATGCTAAGTGATATTGAACAAGGTGAGAATTAAGCCAAATTGGATGGGCCTACTTAGGTGCTATTGCTGAGGAACAGATGGGGAAAAATAGTACCCTGAAAGCACATGAAGACTCTCTGATGCTAATCATGCTGTTTGGTGGGATACAAGGGTCATAAGAATGGTGGTAGAAGTACCACCCACAGTAGCACATTCAAACAACTGACAGACAAAAATCCCTGCTTTGTCCTGACATTAAAGCATGAGACTGTCCAAAAATCAACACACTCTGTTCTAAAGTTTGGTTAGATAAATTAAGTTGCTGTAATTAAATCCTTCAGCAGCATCGACAAGTGTCACAGCTAGCACAGCAAGAAGGAACCAAGATCTGAGGGTTGGCACTAGGACTAGTGCTGTATTTCACAGGTATATGGCAAAAGAGACAAAGATGAGGCATTTGACAAGAGACAGATGAGGATTTTGTAACCTAAAAAGTAATAGAAGGCAGACAAAATCATAGAATCAATGATGAAGTGTTTTCAGTGATATAAATCAACAATTATATGGTAAACAGTGATAATATTTTTAAACAGTATTTTTAGATTAACTGATGTTTTTCAGATCATCTTTAAAAGAAAACACTCGATGCCTAAAGATTTTTGCTTTTTATACATTTTTCATATATTCATAGCTCTGTAGACTATTATTATGTAGTTATATAGCTCCTAGTACTTCTACCCTTTCTCTTAGATTTTAGAACAATAAGCTAACCTTCTAACACATTCCTGAAATACTGTTTGGTCTTACTGTCAAGAAAAGAACATTTTGTTTTTGTAACCAGAATCTGAGAAGACATAACAAGAAATAGGGCAAAGAATCCCCCTGGACCAACTCCAATGGGGCAGAACCCAGGGGGAGATTACCTAACCAACTGTTCTTCTAATTGGACAATATTCATTAGGTATGCTAATTTGTTAAACTTATAAAAATTGTAGAAATCTGATGCCAAGCGTGCATATAGACATATTATGCACCTTGAAAGCTTTCAATAAAGGACCTGCTTTTTTATCTTACCATTTTAATAGTGTTGCAAAGTTTTATTTCCTCTGTTATTAGGCAACAAACCAATACTAGTCATAATTTTGCTATTCTAAAGACTAGATCTCTCAGCAACTTGTTCACAACAGAAAAAAAACCCGAGGAATACACATCTTTCTTGTTTGTTATACGACACTTGGGATTTGTCTCTAAGATATTTCTGTACCAAAATATGGTTTCCTCACTTGGCACCACAATCTTTAGCAAATTCTCCTTGTAATGCTTCTTACTACCTTGCTTTCATTACCTTCTTTATTGGCTTTAAACTTCCATTTGCTTCCTTTCAGGTCTTCATACAGAAATGATCACACCCTCTTAATACTTCTCACTCCATCAACTGAGTTCACCTCAACTTTTTCTGTATATCCAAGTTACTAATTTTGACATGCCTTCTACATGTGAAAATGCTTTTAATGTTAGTGGGCCTGGCACTTGTCATTCCTTTTATTTCCAGTTTAAAACCCACAAATCCCTTATTCAATATTAAGAAGTTGTCAGTTAACAGTCAGTTTTGAGAGCTTTTACACTTCACCCTCAAAAATAAACACTTTTAAATAAATGATTAGCACAACCTGCACTTTGACTGCAGACAGCACAAAGCTGAAGTCATGCCTTCACCAGCACCAGTGGAAGTATCAGAACTTACATATGGAGCGAGTGGAATGAACCACGCTGAATAAACATGCATTTCATCACTATTACCATCAACTGATTTTTAGACAAATAACAATCCCTTCAAGACTGCTACAGCTGCATGCTAAGTTTCAAACAGAATCATTACTCCACATTGCAAGACGAGAATTTAATTATTTCGTTTGTAGCAAAGAACTGAATTAGATTCCTAGAAAGGTAAACAAAATAATTTTATATTCATAAGTAACAAATCAATTTGAAACATCCCACTGAGCACTGCAGGAACTATAAAGCCTCTAATTCACTTTGAGTATGCTATTACCATACCAGCAAGTTCCTTCCTTTTAATAACTTACAGCCTAGTAAACCTTATTGAATTTTGGAAGCAGTGGTTGCCTCTATATTGAGCTATAACTGGAAGTGACAGATCTCCGTCTCCTTGATTATACACATCACATGTATGCCAAACAGGTTCTGAGATTCTTAAGGCTGGACACCCAAATACTGTCCCTGACTGGCCTCTGGAGCAGTTTGATTGTCAGATCACTCAAGGCATTCCTAGGATCGCTCCAAATCCCATTCCCCCAAACAATTTCCCACCATAATGGTGAGATTCACAGCAAGCACACAGGGCACAATCTGTTTTTGGATATACTAGTATGAGCATACACTGTACCTGGAGCAAATGGTGCCCTGCACAGCCTGCTACAGAGGCTGACATGGGAATAGGTACACAGGTCTGTGCAGTAAATGTCAGCCAAGGGATTGTGCTAAGTACTGTGCCATGGAGACAGGCCTCAACTGCTGGAGAGGAATGACCATACCTAGACTAGACTGTCTCACTGATGAGCAGCTCATAGGGAGGATGACCATGCTGAACACAGAATGGCTGCATCAGTACTACCCTTGGGTATTGCTATCCAAATAACAGAAACATTTCCTCACTGACAGCTCATGCCCTTACTTTGATTGCACTGGTGGAGGCTGGAAAAGACAAACTGGAACTACATTGTCAACTAGTTGGCAAAGTATACTTTAAAATATAGTTTATACTTCAAAAGGGCACCTATATTACTGTAATTCTAACCCCAAGATAGCAGATATGTATCAGGACTTTACCCAGATGGAAGTTAGTTTACTTGTTGGGAGTGCCATCACATGACACATATAGGACAACCAAGGGATCAGACCCAGACAGGAGGGATTTAGGAAGGGCAGGTCCTGCCTGACCAACCTGATCTCCTTTTACAACCAGGTGACCCACCTAGTGGATGAGGGAAAGGCTGTGGATGTGTCTACCTGGACTTCAGCAAAGCCTTTCACACCATCTCCCATGGCATTCTCCGGGAAAAGCTGGCAGCCCATGGCTTGGATGGGTGCACTCTTCATTGGGTTAAGAACTGACTGGATGGCTGAGCCCAGAGAGTGATGGTGAATGATGCTGCACCCAGTTGGCATCCAGTCACTAGTGGTGTCCCCCAGGGATCAGTGTTGGGGCCAGTCCTGTTCAATATCTTTCTTGATGAACTGCATGACGGGATTGAGTGTATCCGCAGTAAATTTGCGGACGACACCAAGTTGGGTGGGAGTGTTGATATGCTGGAGGGTAGGAAGGCTCTGCAAAGGGATCTGGACAGGCTGAATTGATGAGCTGAGACCAACAGTATGAGGTTCAACAAGACCAAGTCTCGGGTCCTGCACTTTGGCCACAACAACCCCATGCAGTGCTACAGGCTGGGGGCAGAGTAGCTGGAAAGCAGCCCAGCAGAAAAGGACCTGGGGGTACTGGTCGACAGCTGACTGAACATGAGCCAGCTTGTGCCCAGGTGGGCAAGAAGGCCAATGGCATCCTGGCCTGTATCAGGAATAGTGTGGCCACCAGGACTAGGGAAGTGATTGTCCCTCTGTACTCCACACTGGTGTGGCCACACCTTGAGTCCTGTGTCCAGTTCTGGGCCCCTCAATTCACGAAGGACATTGAGTTGCTGGAGCAAATCCAGAGAAGGGCAACAAAGCTGGTGAAAGGTCTAGAGAGTAAGTCATATGAGGAGTGGCTGAGGGAGGTGGGGGTGTTTAGCCTGGAGAAAAAGAGGCTGAGGCTCATAGGGGACCTTATTGCTCTCTACAACTACCTGAAAGGAGGTTGTAGCAAAGTGGGGGTCAGCCTCTTCTCCCAGGCAACTAACGACAGGACAAGGGACATAGCCTCAAGCTGAACCAGGGGAGGTTCAGGTTGGATATTAGGAGGAATTTCTTCACAGAAAGAGTTGTTAAACATTGGAATGGACTACGCAGGGAGGTGGTGGAGAAAAGACTGGATGTGACAGTGCCATGGTCTAGTTGACATGGTGGTGTTCCATCATAGGTTGGACTCGATGATCTCTGAGGTCTTTTCCAACTTAATTGACTCTGTGATTCTGTGATTCTGAGTGTAATTACAAGACATCATCAGATCTCAGGAAACTGCCCAGCATTTTGACAAACTAAGCAACAAAATGCACACCTTAAATTTTGTACATAAGTGTTAGCTCAAGTGTCTGTGTGACAGATAAAACTGGAATTTTCTTATTTCACACAAAATTGGAACTGCCTACTGTGGGATTATACAAAAAGACTGTAAAGCTATCGGAGCCAGCCCCTACACAGAAGTCACCCCCCCACTGTGAAGCTATCGCAGCCACCCCCTGCGGTTAAGACACTGGAGCCACCTCCTATTGTGAAGACATCTGTGGAATTACAAAAGAAGACTATCAGGAATACATATCTCACAGACACCTGAAGGCAGGGAGGACGTCTTGCTCTGCTAAGCCTGCCTCTGATAAGGAAACTAACAGATTGTCAAAGCCTACAAATTTATTAGGAGGCCTGGGGCCAGCCTTTGAAGAACTGCTGAAGCTAGCCTGTTGCACTGTATAAAAGCAGATTCTATTTTGCAAAATACAGATTCGCTTGCTCACAGTCTGTGTCTCTCACATTTCATACAGCCTACATTAAAGGCCTATATTTCATAGATCAATAAAAATATTCAAGCAATAAAGACATGTTACTACAGTTAGGAAACATCTAATCAAAGGCCTGGAACCAGTGCTTTTTAAGACCTAGTTAGTTATTTCAGTATGGCCTCTTTTTATGAACAAAGCTATTTTCCTTACATGGTACCTGAATGAACCTGTGTGACACTGTGCCCCCACCCCCCACCAACCTGACCTTTATTTCCTGTAACTGCTCAAGTGATAACCACCAGTAATGGTTGGGTCATGTTGGGAGAAATGGATTAAGAGTGTCCTGGTTCTGGCCCGAACAAGGTTAATTTTTGCAGTAGCCAGGAGGGGGCATGGCCAGGACCTGGAGGTTATTCTATACCACTTCAAGTCATTGCTGGGGCAGGGGAAAGGGACTCTCTCCCGGGGAAAAGGGGTTCTTCCTGGTCGAGTAAATGTGATGGGGGAGCTGTCTGGTATTGTTTATTGTTGCAGGCTCCACAGCGAGCATTTTAGCATGTGAATCACTTTCTCATTTGTATAATTTTGTTAATAATATTGTTGCTGTTACTCTTCATTTTCTTATTTCACTGCTGTTTCCAGTAAATTGTTCTTATCTCAACCCATGATCTTTACCTTTTGTGCCTCCAACTGGAGGGGGGGAGGGGAGCAGTGAGTGGGTTTTTTTTTAGTGGGAGTACTAAATTGGAGAGTATGATTCCTAAACCACGACAAAGGGGAAGACTGTCGAGGAGGATTGTAAATACACTCAAGTGACCTTGCAGCTGGGAATAATCCTTGATAAGCTTGTGTGAACAGCAGCCAGTGATCTCTAGCATGGACTGAGTTCAACAGTGCCTGCATCTCCATTTATATGCCTCTGACTGGGTGTTGCTTCAGGGACCCCCTGGTTATTGAGGTAATGGAAATAAATTTACTCTGTGGTTTAGGCATGGGTTTGTGGTAAGAGTATCAAGGCAAGCAAGAAGCTGAATCAGAAGGCAATCTTTACAAGATCTAAACATGGGTCCTATCTGCAATAGTTGAGTTAGTGCAAGTGATTTGAAGATTACCGTGAGCACTCAAGAGCAGCGGCATTCTTTATAGGATTTAAGGATGTTACTGAGGAGCAGAAAAGAAGGACTCTAAACTTATTTTCATGCTAAGTAAAGGCAGTACTTTGTAAGAAAAATTGGGGAAGTAGCAGATTATTTTCTTTTGTCTAAGAACTCAGCTCCAGAATTATATTAATTCTCAAATCCTGCCAATAAGTTAGTCACAAATGTTATAGAAAAGGTCCCTATAACGCCCTCTAATCCATTCCAATAATAGACATATTCTAGCTTTTGTTCCAATCTGATTTTAAAAATTCATAATTAACCTGCACAAAAAGGATCTTTTTTTAAAAGCTGTATCTCACATTTAAGGTCAGCAAATACCTAATTATCAGTAAAAATTACCTCGGATCTTGGATGGCCCATTAAGATCTGTTGTAAGAGATATGGATAGCATTTGCATTCAGTTGTGAGGTAACTAGGGAATCTAGAGTTTAGCACTCACCTTTCACAGAAATCTCATCAAAATGGATCATTATTTAACCATGTGCTTGAGCACCTGTGTCTTTTTCCAGAAAACTTCACAAAGATCCTGGGTGTTTTACTATTGTGCATAATCAGACATGCTGCAATCAGAGCTGTGTAGTGCTTCTGAAGAACCAGGCCTCAAACCAGCAAGACACCACTTATTCCTGAGCACTGCCAATCATTTCCTGGTAGGAACCCAATTCCTATCTATGTCTACATGCAGAGAGCTCTGGATGTCTGGGTAGTAGGCTTGCTAAAGCAGTGATGTCTGTATAGCCTGTGTCAAAGTTACAAGATGCTTATATAACCTGAATTATAACTTTCTATCTGAATTGTAACTTTTTATACCTATATAACCGGAATATACCTATATAACCTGAATATACCTATATACCTATATAACCTGAATTAGCCTTTTATACCTATAACTTTTTATACAATGTAATAGTCAGTATATAATTAATTAGTTGCTTAGTGCTTAAATAAGCAGAAACTCACCAGGTGGATAGTTTCAAGATAGACAAGTAAAGCTATAAATTAGTCAAGTATAGCTGCACTAAAAAGCTACAAAGCATACTGATGAAAAGCTGGCAGAGATAAAGCCAATTATCCACAAAGTGAGAGAATTCAGACCGGTTGGATCCAGAAAGGACTATTTCACCATAACTGCGCATGCTCTGAAGACAAAGTTGAAAAGTTCAACAGGAGGAAGACCTTGAGCCTTCCCCAGTGAAGACCCCCAAGACCACCTAAATTGGGGAGGTGCAAGTGCAGTGCAAAAGAACTATTTATAGCCATGCCATAAAAATATGTAAATTATTTCCAGCACGTATGTGATGATGTTGTAATGACATAGGAATATTCAGCAGTACCTACTGTATAAATAAGCCACGACACATGACAAAGGTGGGTGAGTTAGGTGGAAATATCTCCCTCACCACCGGCGCTGTGCTCAATAGACACCAGTCTATCGGGTTTTGTCTTTGGCCTATCTTTTCGGGCATCAGCAGGGAATCCTATGTTTTGTAAAATAACAAGAACAAATACTGACATGGAAGGGACATATACTGTGATGTTGAAAAAGCACTTAGAAAACAGTATCTAGAAGCTGAAAATAAGTTAAGCCAAGATAAATCAACCCTGTGTAATTGCCAGTTAACTCCAAGTCACACACAAGTCAGTGAAAAATACAGCTAGTGCAAAAGCACAGGTCTCCCAGTCTCCAAGTCAACTAGCTAGGGCCCCAGTTACTGTATGCAATGATTTGACAACAGAGCTACATAGCATACATTATTCCATATGCTTATTTTTGTTGGCATGAAAAACACTTCATACTCTATGAAGCCCTGAAATGGCAGCACACTCCACAGTAAGTCATGTTGGAGAAAACACTGGTTTCTCCAATATCACACAGTACATTCTTTTAGCTTTTTTTACAGACAAGCCAAGGCTAGCAGACTATTGGAAATGAACAGGCACAAAAAGTAGGTATTGTAAGAACACGTGACAAAGATTATTTATTTCGTCAACACTTCACTGTAAAGTAGTGACCATTTAAAGGTCATTCCTCAGTTTTCAAAACTCACAAAAGATCTCATTACATATCCTGTTACAAGAATAGCTTCGAGATTAACTATGGATTCAAGACTATAGCATATTGTTTACAAAATAAGTCATGTAAAAGCATTTTAAAAACCCAAACTCTAAAACTCTGGCAATATTACCTATTATGGTTTATACTATGAAAGATACCATGAAAGGGGGGAAAATGCCATTTCTCAACAAGCTGAGACTCAACTTAGTTAAGTCTCAAAAGGAACTTTCCACACTTCAGCTTCAAAACTGAGCAGCAAACTTGGACAAGGATAACTATGAGACTGGATTATTTATTTATTTATTTTTAAAATACTGTCTGAAAAGTTAAACAGACACTGTTGTAGCAAAAGGTAGATCTATCCTACCTGTAATGACACTTCCCTTGTGCCAACTCTGTATTCGTAAAGCCATGCAGTCAGCTAGGTTACAGTACTGATGCGGCTCACTGCATAGTCAAATGTTTGTGCTGCAGTACAGACAACAGGAAAAAGCAGCCCCAATCTTCTGTTGTGTCATAGGTTAGCCTGGAGAATTTCCAGGCAACCACAAGAAATTGTTCTTAAGGGGATTAGCTTTATTTTCCTAAGGAGAAATATGGATATTTGAGGAGAAATGGAAGGACTACACGGCAAAAACAGGCTCCAAAACTTAAAATAGTAAAATAGATTTTTTACTAACAAAAACTAAAAATAAAAACAACAATAATAATATATTAAGGCAATACATACAGACACTTTTCCCTTCTCCCAAAAAAAACCCTCCCACCTTCTTACCAAACGCGAGAAGACAAAAACATGGGATTTTTAAGAGTCCTTCTTAATACATAGAAACGAATCTTTCTTCTGCCGTAACTGCCATCACAAACACAAACAGGCCCGCCCAAATACCTGAATGCAGTGAGAAAATAGTTCCTCTCCCAACTACCCGCAGTCTTTTCCAATACACTGCCCGCGTGGGCTAGAACAGTTCATGGGGTTTTGTCTTTTTAGGGATGAGATGAGTTATCCTAGTCTGAAAGTAAAGGTCCTTTTCTTCAATCTCCAAAAAAAACCTCAGCAATCTACGCACTTCTAGCGTGGGCAACTTCTCTCGGGTTGTGGAAAATCTCTTCATCCCCCCAAATACTCTTCATGGCTTATAGAGGAATAGTTTTGTTACATTTAAAAGCTCACCAAGGCTCGCAGAAGAAAGTCTCAGCTCTATATAAGGTGGATTTGTTCTCTTTTCTCTGACTCCGGCATGGCCATGGTAGGTCAGGCCATGCGGCCGCCGCTATCTTGTCTTCACGACCAGACCTTCTCTCCCTCTAGCTTGGAAGAAAGGCTAGCATCTGGAGTGGTATCTTTAAATCCTGGAAAGTTGGTCTCTTCCGGATTTTCTGCCGCCTGGTGGTCTTCAGTCGACTATAGCCGCAGTTGGAAGGAGTGGAAGCCGCGCCCGTCGCGCGGCTTCGGGGCTTCTCGCCGCCACCACGGTAATTTGCATAAGCAGGTACAACGTTCCGCCACGGTATTGCAGCTGTTGGCACGGCGCGGTGACTGTGGCCCCAGGGGGCTGGAGCCGACCCGGAGCGGCACCTGCCAGTCCCCGCAGCCGGGGAGTTCTAAGATGGATGCCCTTCCGCCTTTCTCTTCCACCAAAATATGCAAATTTCACGAAGGCGAAAACAACCATCTATTGGTCCTAAACTTTCATCCAATCACAGTCCGTTAAAACCATAACACTTGCCACCACTTTTTGGTGGCAAGCTCAGTGAAAACTTAATGATCAAGATGTTGACAAAGAATGCAACTACAAAGATGGACAAAATGGTGCCTGTGAATCCCTTGTAAGTATATGGAAAAAGAAGAAAAAACTGAAAGGAACTATTTATTTCAGGTGCTTCCCTCCTTATTCAGGTTAAAGCCATTAGTCAGAACCAGTGATACTGACTGATTAAGTTAGCTAACTTGATATCTGTAGCTGGAAAAAAAAATCATGACAAGATACTGGAAATAATATATGCTTGTACCTGGCAACCCAGCATGATCTACTGCATGTTTAAACACTGTCTCTCTAGAAAATTTTTTTAATGATGACTGGCATTCACCACTATTTGCCACCACAAAAAATGTGTCAATGCAATGTTGCCAGAAGCATATTTGTGATGCTGTTCCAGAAAATCAATACTGTATTCAAACATGGTTCCATTACTTTGCAGAATGGAATAGATGACATTAATACTACTACTACAGCTCTGTGTAGATGCAACAGAGACCAATATTAAGTATGTTAAGATCTATTTCTTAAGGATTTTTAATATAATTAAACCTCTGCTCAAAGATAATCAATTGTTCAATACTGACAAATTTTGTGTTTCGCAATACTGGCAATACAAAAGAGACATGAACTATTACAGAACATACTAAGAACATCTTATTTACACAAAAATCAATGTTTTCCTATTGAAGAATGCTATATTCAGTGTGGTCCGCACAAAACAAAATGGGTATATCACTCAACAATGACTATTGGTAAGAACTTGTCTTTATGCAATAGGGATGAGGAACTAGGACAGAGGGAGAGAGACTAGCAGGTAGAGAATCGAGAGTAGACATCCTAAGATAGAGTGCCCGGCCTGTATAATCCCCAGGGCTTGATTTGTTTACCTTCTTCTGTGATATGAGGGACACTCACAGACATACGGGATAAAGCACTAAGAAGAGTGGCTTCTAAACTGCTGAACACTATAGACCATTCTCAAGATTCTGAAAACAAATTTAATAGCAGCACAGTCTCAGAGACCAGTCACACACAGCTTGGTATTCACGGCATAAGCAGTGCATAATTACTTGGCTTACCTGATGGTATTTAATGACCTGAGCAGGCTGAACTACACTACCAGAACAGTGAATTCTTCACTATACAAATAAGAGTAAGCTGTAGAGGTAGCTAAACCTGCAACAGAGTGCTGCAGTGTTTAAGCCAGCCACAGGAGTGATCGAGCAACCTATTATTCCTTGTTCCCTTATAAGATTCAGTTCTAGTGTTATCCCTTACTCGGAATCCCATGTATCCCTGTCCCCTTACTCCTCCCCTCGGTTACCCCTATGGGTTGAAGTTGTATTACCCCGCCTTCTCTCAGCCCCCTGACCCTCAACCCTCTGGGCCATGGTTCTCTCCGCCCTCCCTCCTTAGTAATTGGTTGTGGTAGTTTCTCCCCGCCTTCTTCCCTCCCCTAAGCCGTGGTGATTGGTTGCAAGCCCCCCCTGAGCGCGCGGGTTTAAAAACCAAGTATCATGATTGTTTGGCCCTCTTCGCCTCCTACTCCCTTTGCAGCTGGATTGGAATAAACTCTCTGGACTGTGGAACGTAGTGCGTTAAGGGCCTTCCTGCCTCTATTTCTGGACTTGTGGCTAGGCTACGCCGGGTGTGAGTATTTCTCAGTGCTAATAACTGCACGGGCGATATCCCTCGTTGGTTTGGTGAATTTGCACCCCCAGAACGGCTTCTTCTCAAAGGAGGTTTTGGGAAAAAATCACGAAGGGAATTAGCCCCAGGAGAAACAGCACCTTAAAGCCAATAGTAAGCCACTGCTGGTTTGGTAAGCCAATTTGTCTCCCCAAGTTTTCTGTGTTCTGATTATTGGAATAGGTAAACTCTCCACCAGCCAGGTACTACAAGCTCAGTGTACAAGCTTATGTAGGATAGCAGTACCCATTAAATAATTAATAGAGTACAATGACCCTCATGTGGCCAGGTACATGGATTATCAATAATTTTGCAACTTGCTTCTAGAGCACTCAATTTTAAGACCTTAGTAGAGATCAGAAGACTATTTTTATAACTCAGATTTTAACAGTCCAGTATATCTTGGTCTAGAAATAGTCTGAAATCCATGGGCAATTGCATTTAGATACCAATACAAAATAATTACTGAAATAAGACCTCTGCTCTGAACATTAGCAAATGTCTGATACTTAACCACAGATCCACAAAGCTGGCACTGGCTCTGGCTTGGATGCACTCACTCAGAGAACAGAGAGCTTATCAGTAACACATACCTACATTGCTGTTTTTGACCACCTTGTTAAAAGACAGTCTGCAAAGGAATGTTATTTTGCAATATCACAGTGTATATTGTCTAAAGAGTCTTCAAAATATTTGCAAGTTTTGTCTTCTTGATCTTAACATGCCAAGATACTACTTAAGAGTCATGACACCAACTTTACATCCTTTCTCCAAATATTTTTATAGTCCTTCAGTATTTAGAATTATTTCCACTCCCTCTACAGGGGCTCTTCATTAAGAAGCTACCATGCTAAGAAACTAGCAGAACTGGAGTTTATGAAATGGAGAAATTAAGGAATTTTTTTTTTGTAAGTCAGGTTTTTGTTTTCAGAAGTGCTCAATTTAACTCTGTAGAAAGTACAAAGTGTACTCCTCTTCAACAGTTTTCTGTATTTGTAATATGATACACTTAACTGACATATCTACAAACACAATACTGATTTTAAATAAATTATGTTTTCTATTATTTGAATTTTAAAAAGCTACATAATTCTGTGTCTGCTTAGCAGTTTTAAGAATATATCCCAAAACCACTATAACATCGTTTAGCCTTTTGGCGGGTTTTTTGAAACACATTATCACTTTCTTGACTATGTAGACAGCTGCAATCTAGGGTTTATTCTGTTTGTGATTTTTTTTTCCAAATGTAAGGGAAAATAACAGGAAAATAAAAGCTGTCCTAAGAAGTCATTCCTTTCTACATCTTGTACAGTGAGCCCTAGTGACTAGGACAGAGCCAAGGACTCAGCTGTTATCACCCTACATGCAAGGAAGTTAATAAATTGGAGAATTCCAAGTGTCCTTAACAGCTTGAGGAAAGAGATACTTCTAACTTCCACACTGCAATATCGGTTTAACATTCGAATACCTGAATGACCAAAATGCAAAGGATATGAGTTATAACTTTTATACTCTGAACTATGTCAGTCTTAGAAAAACAGCATCTTGTTAATGCATTAGAAGTCTGTCTCCACCTTGAAGTTAGCCAAATCATACCGGGTTTCTGTTTCTTTTGAACATGGACGACTTTCCATTCTATTAAGAGGTTATCAGGCAAGCACAAGGTTTATTTTTTCATCTCGCTATACAATTACTACGAATACAACCGTGGAAAGCTTTTACAGGTATCTATATCACTTTTATAGCTACTAAATTAGATGTGATCAGGTTAAAGATTTTATTCTTTCTAATTCCCTTAAACCCTCAAGTGGATATCTCAATTCACTTGAGGGACCTGCTGTAAAGCAGATTTCTCTAGAGCCTTCTTCATGTTATTGGGAAGTTCACACCTTGTTTTACATTCTCTGAAGACTCCAGAAGAGTTAAAACGAGCCTTCGCTGCTCTTAAGTTTCACCTTATCACACTGAGCTTAAAAGCAGTCGTTTTCAGGACTGACCACCCTTAAAAGACATGGGGAAGGTCCTCACGGTGGGGACCTGGAAGCCAAGGCGGCTCTTCCAGCGATCCGATATGGCTACGGCAGAGGCAAACCTCTGCAGATCACGGTGCGCTCCGCTTTTCTTTCATCAGGTCGTCAATCGCAGCAGGATTCCTGCTCCTTATGCACCCAGCCAGTAAAGCCACTCGCCTCTATGCACATTCAGCAGCGCCCGCTTAAACAGCAACAGCTCTCGCGGGCATCCGCTTCCACCCCCACTTCGGCACCGCCCCGGTGTCCCCAGTACATTCTTACCCCATGGCGGCCGGCAGCGCCAGGCACTGGCGGTGCCACGTCCCCGAGGCGCTCCTCGCCGCAACGGCAGCTCTGTCGCCCCGTGGCGGCTGCAGTCCTCTGGGCTGGGGTAGCCGCGCCGCAGGCTCGCAGCTGCCTGGCCGAGCGGAGCCGCCCGCGCGCTAGGGAGCACCCCCCACGGGCCGGGCTCCCATGGCTGCCGGCCTCGCCAGGCCACCGCAGGCAGCGGCTGCGGCCCTCGGGCAGGCGGCAGCTCCGGGGGCAGACGGTCCCCTCCTGCGGACGGACGGGGAGACGCTCGCCTTCTCCTCGAGGGGCTGACGGCGGCTGCGTCGCTTCTCGCCGGGAGGTGAGTGGCCGCCGACGGCTCCGTGCGACTCAGAGGCGGAGCAGGATGGGGCAGGCGGTGCGCGCACGGCTCCACGCCGACGTTCTCCCTAGCATCCCCGCCAGCAGCGTGGCGGGCACCAACACATTCTCACAAAGAGACAGAGAGAGCCGCGGCACCGGTGCTGTCATCGGGCTCCCGCCATGCGGCGAGGAGTGGAGGCCGCGCGTCCCCCGCGGGCACCGGGGCGCCGTGCTTCCCCGATCCGCCCACCCTCGGATGCAGAGATGCAGAGCCCCGCTCCGCCTTCCCGCGACGGCGGGCCCGCTCGTCGTCGTCACGCCTTCTGCGACGAGCGGGCGAGCATCGTCCGGGGCCGCGGTGGGTCGGTCACTGCCAGCGGGAGGGGCCGCCCAGCCCGCGCTCCTCTGCGGCGGGGCCGCGGGCTCAGCCCCACCGGTGGGACGAAGGGAAGGAGTGAGCGAGCTCCGTGTCAGGTGGTGCCTGGCTGCTCCAACACCCTCGAGCCTCTCCCGCTACCTCTGCCTCTGCCCGCTCGCATCCGCCGCCTCACGCCCCCGCCTGCCTGTACCCTCGTGATGGGCAGAGGCAGTCACCACGTCTGTAGCCCACGCCTTCGTCCCGCTCCCCCGAAGGGAAGGGCAGGGCCCTACAGTCCGCGGCCACAAGCAGCCAGTTCACGACAGCACCTGCTCACTCCATCGTCCACCCGGGGAGCTTTAACTAGCATAGTTCACCGCACTTCCCTACGCACTGACGTCACACACCGCTCCCGGTGCTGACGTTACCGGGGTGCGGGGGATGATGTCAGAGTGGTCCACGCCACCGGAAGCGCTTCTATAACACGGAATGGCGGCGGGGGGCAGGGTTCGGGGCCCGCCCCAGCGCGGCTGCCTCCGTGCCACCTCTCCGGGGCGCCAGAGGCACTCGGATCGCTTCCTCCCGCCTCCGCCCCCTGCCGTGCCGTCTCCACGGCAACGCTGCGCGCGCCCGCCCCAGGTGCCACGGAAGCAGCGGTGCGCCCTGCGGGTGGGCAGGAGTCGGGTGTGAGCTCCTGCGCCCGAGAGCCACGCGTGAAGATGGCGCGGAGCCCACCGCGGAAGGCGGCTGCGACAACTTTCCGGCCCTCTGCCACGGGTGTGGGAATGGCAGAGTGCTAGACTCCAAAGGCAACTGGCTCCATGTCAGAAACACATGCCTGCATCCCCCTGCTTTGCAAACACTTTGATAGGAAAGATGGGTTCTAATGTCTTTACAAACAATTCCATGGTGAGGGTCTTTAGGAGTGAAGCCCAAAAACTAGGCAAGAAAGTAAAACCCCATAGCCGAGTGGCTATAGAGCAGGTATTTGTTTATTCAGCGCTGGGAGTGAGGGGGATCATTCTTCCAAAAACTCACTCGCACCTTCCTTGCATAGCCGTGGCTTTTATACATTCTTTACTTAATTTGCATACTGTAATATCGTGAGTTACATATTGTCACATACATGATTGTGTAAGTCCTTGTAACACATGCGCAATTTTTGCACAAGGTGGTCGTCAGCCTCCCGATGGTCTTTTGATGAAGGCTCTTGCAGTCTTCCTCGGGCTTGAACTTTTCACCTTTGCTCTTCGCGCATGCTCTATAAGATTGTTTGCTTGAGTAGTTGGTTTTATCTGGTCCTGCTTCTTTATGGCTAGTTTGTTCTGCTAAGCTTGCTGATTTCTACAGAATGTTAATTTACACATCTTGTTACAAAGTAACTACTCTCTACTACATAGTTTAAACATTTTCTCCTTTTTCTTTTTTTTTCTTTTTTTCGTTTTGTGTTTGTTTTTTTTTTGCTTAGACATCAGGAGAAATGGGTCTTAATGTCTCTACCAGCCTCAAGCCACAGGTTTGTCTCATGGAGTGACTTTATGATCCTATATATCCCAATCGCCTGCTTAATGAAAAGTATTAACTCTGTGTCTTTAAGCTGGCTCGAGAAGCCAGGAGCTATGTTTTGGTTTTCTTCAAAGGATATTTACATTCTTTCACCTTTATCAGCTCGCTATGTTATGGTTCTGAGGAGAGAACATCTCGCCAGTCGCTTTCTATAGTTGAAAGCGAAGAAACACTTTTTTTTTACCTTTACCTTTTTCTTGTAAGTTTTCACCTAGTTTTTTACTCAGCTGAGAGATATTCAGAGTTAAAACTTACTTTTAATTTTTTCCCTCCTCTACTTAAAGCAAGAAAAAACCCACAATTTCTTTTCCTGAGACTATTTTCTTTTTCTTCTTCCTTTAAAACTATACAACAAACAACTAAACTCTGTTCTACATACCATCTCTCCAGAACCTACACTCCCCGAACCTAGACAAAGCCTACTCCATACTCAAACAACTAACTAAAAACAGAACAGAAAACCACACCTACCAAAAACTCAAAACTTTGATTCATTCAAATTATCCTCCTCACAAAAAGTTTATCTAACATTATTCATCTTTTTTTTTATTTCTTTTCCCTTCCCCTTGTACCTACGTGCACCCCCTCTCCAGCAACTAAGTTTTACTAAATAAACAAGTTTTTTTCACTTTCCTCTAAGAAATTCTTAAAGAGAAGAAAAAAGAGTTTCAAACCCTATCTTTTACAGAGGAAGCTTTTCGAGTCTTCCTCCTAAGTTTGTCCAAACCGTGACAAACATATTTGGTGCGTTGGCCAGGAAAGTGAAAAAAACTGTGCTAATTACAATTTAATTTTAATTACTGTGTATTGGGGTAAAGTAGTTACCATGTAGTTTAAGATACTAATGTCTCTCTGTTCTCTAGATCTGCTTAAGGCACTAATACTTTTCTAGTCTTTAAGCCTGTTTGCCTACCCACAGATAGCTCCAGTTTTGTTCTTAGTATTTATCTTTATCAAAACAAGGATAGCAACCAAGATTGCTATGCTTCTTTGCTCAGTGATACTGATTTATAAAAAGTTCATAGAAGTACTGGGAGTTATTCGAGATGTGTATAGTTTGTTGATTATTCGTTTTGGTCTCAGTTGCCTGTTCAGGGAATCTTACAGTAATTACACCCAGTTTGTTAGAGAAGTAGGAGGAGATGGGGTTTCCCAGCCTTTCATTTCCTTCTTTCCTTTTAAATTTGATACGTCACCTTTTGAGAATGTACAGTTTCCTCTGAATGTTAAAGAAACTGCTTTCCTGGTGCTTTATCTTGTAAGTTTACTCTATACAGTTTACAGCTTCTCTAGAATCAAGACTGAGATGTCCAAAGGGGCTGATGAGACACCTGACCCAGGTGTGGAAATAAAGGCAGAGGGGCAGGCAGATAAATCAGCAGACACCCCAGTTACTCAGGATGTAGCCAAACCAGATGCAGGGCCTAAGCCAATGACAGTTGCTCCTGTCACGAGAAAAAAACACAAAACCAAAACTGATCACCCAGTGAAGAATGATGATAGTGACGCAGGGGAAGAACCCTCAAAATCAACAACTGGCTCAGAACCAGAAATCATTATTGAGTCCATGTCTCTGAAAGACCTTCGTGGCCTAAAAAAAAATTACACCTGGTGGTCTGATAAATCTATAATAAGTTAGTCCGTATTTGGGATGCCGCAGGCGATACTACAATTTTAGATGGCACTGAAGCGAGGCATTTGAAATCCTTGTCACGTGATCCGGCTATCGATCAGGAGATGGTAGTGCCGCCTGACCCTCACAGTCTCTAGATGCGTCTCTTAGAAAGTGTGAGACAAAAATACCAGTACCAAGATAATCTCTATTTACAACAAACCCCATAGAAGACCATGGAACAAGCGATTCAACACTTGAGAGAACTAACAGTGATAGAAATTATCTTCATAAAACACCCAAGACTTGGAATTAAGAACCCAGACTTGATAAGAGTGACACCAGTAATGTGGCTAAGACTCGTACGACTTGGGCCACAAGAATACTCTTCTGCTTTAGCAGCAATGGAGCCAGATGAGACCGTGCATGATATGTCGAAGAAACTCCGAGCATATGAAGATGCCGTGCACAGCCCAACACATGCAAGAATTTCAGCTGTGGAAACACATCTGCAGAAAATGAAAGATGAGATAAAAAAGAATCACAAGAAAGTAGAAGATAAAATGGAGGAAAATCACAAGAAAGTAGAAGATAAGATAGGTAATCTTAAAAAACTCAAAAAGAATCACAAGAAAGTAGAAGAGAAAATAGAAGGTAATCTCAAGAAACTCAAAGAGATTAAAGAAAACCTTTTCCAAATCTCAGCAGTACAGACCAGAGGTTCTTTTACCAGACGCAGACGTTTCCCACCTAGAGAGAAAGCGTACACCTCATGAGGTGAGCTGTAGTTCTTCTTGTGTGATTGTGGAGAAAACATGAGGAGGTAACATAAACGACCTACCGCTGCTCTGGTGCGACGAGTACGTGAATTAAAGAACAACAAGACTCAAAAAAGAAGTTCCACCAGAAAAGAAGTAACTTCTAACAAAGACTAGAGGGGCCCTGCCTCTAGCCCGGTAGAGGCTAGAAATAACCGTGTTTTTTAGACTGTATAGATTCGTTGACCTAGCACATCAAAACCACAAAAATATGAGGCCTTGGTTGACACTGGTGCACAGTACACACTAATCCCATCGTGATATGTAAAAGCAGAATGTGTCTCTATTACTGACGTGACGGGGGATCACAGGATTTGACCCTAGTGGAAGCTGAGGTGAACCTAACTAGAAGAAACTAAGAAAAACATCCCATTGTGACTGGCCCAAAACCCCCATGCATTCTAAGCATAAACTTCCTCCAAAATGAGTATTTCAAAAACCCAAAAAAACTCAAGTAAACATTTAAAATAACTACTGTAAAAACAAAAAACATTAAACAATTAAATACTTTACCTAAACTATCAGAAAACCCACCTACAGTAAACCTTCTAAAAAAAAAAGAACAACAAGTACCAATTACCACTTCCACAGTGCATCGCCAACAGTACCGGACAGCTCGAAATACTGTAATTCCCATCCATAAAATAATCCGTGAGCTGGAGAGCCAAGGGGTGGTCAGCAAAACCCACTCACCCTCCAACAGTCCCATTTAGCCTGTGTGCAAATCTGAAAAAGAATGAAGATTAACTGTAGACTATCATACCTTAAATGAAGTAAATCCACCGTTAAGCGCTGCTGTGCCAGACATGTTAAAACTCCAGTACAAACTAGAGTCCAAAACAGCAAAGTAGTATACCACTATTAACATTACTAATACATTTTTCTCCATTCCTTTAACAACAAAGTACAAACCTCAATTTACCTTCACCTGGAGGGGCGTGCAATACACCTAAAACCGACTGCCCCAGGGGTAGAAGCACAGTCCTACCATCTACCATAAACTGATCCAGACTACACTAAAAAAAAGTAATACTCCAAAACATCTACAGTACATCAACAACATCATTGTGTAGAAAAACACGGCAACAGAAGTGTTCGAGGAAAAAAAAAATCATCCAAATTCTCCTAAATACTAGTTTCACCATCAAAAAAAACAAAATCAAAAAACCTACTCAAAAAAAATCCAATTCCTAAGAATAAAGTAACAAAACAAACAACGTCAAATTCCCACCAAAATCATCAATAACATCACAGCCATATCTCCGCCAACCAACAAAAAAAATCACAACCTTTCCTAAATACCATAAACTTTTAAAAAATACATATGCCTGAGTACAGTCAAATTATAAACCCTCTCTACTTAATTACCCACAAAAAAAAAAACTTCCATTAAAACCCTAAACAGCAACAAACCTTTACCCAAATCAAACAAAAAATTACTCATACAGTAACCCTTAACCCAGTCAGGACAGGACCAAAAATAAAAAATATACTCTACTCTACAGCCGGGAGCCATAGTCCATCCTAAAACCTTTAACAAAAAGTACCTAATAAAACTCAAAACCAACCTCTAACATTCTAAAACCAAAACTACAAAAGGTCCAAAACCAACTACACTCCAACAAATAAAAAAATCTTAACAACCCATAAAAACGTCCAAACTACCTCAAAAATAATAAACACTAAAGTACAACTTCTCCTAGCACCCCGACTACCAGTACTAAAGTGGATGTTCAAAACAAAGATTCCCTCTACCCACCACACCACCAATACCACATAGAGCAAGTAAATTGCTCTCATCACACAACGTACCCGTATTAAAAAACTAAATCGTCCTAAAATCTTAAAAATAATCACAAATTAACCCAAAAATAAAAACTTTAGTCTCACTAACAAAAAAAAACAAAAACAAGTAACACGTACTAAAAAATACTCCACCATACAACCAACTACCAACAAAAAAAACACACTACACTCTTTTCACTGACAGTTCCTGTCACATCATAAAAATAAAACAAAAGTAAAAAACAACCATATAAAACCCCACACAACAAATTACAAAAACTAAAAAAAAAATAAATCTAACCAACTTACTAAACTCAAAACCATTCAATTAACCTTAAACATTACTAAAAAAAAAAAGTAACCAAAACTCTACCTCTACACTAATTCATAAATAATAACCAATACTCTATAAAGTTAACTAAAAAAGTAAAAAAAACCTAATTAACAACATTAAAAAAACCAATCTAAACTACTAAAAAATAAAAAAACATCACTACCCAAATAAAAAAACTACCTGTAAAGATCCACCATGTAAATACCCATGTCCCCAAAAATAAAACTAATAAAAAACACCAAAACAACAAACAAATAAACCAAACTACAAAAATAAAAATATCAAAAATAAATTTAAATTAACAACATAAAAAAAAATTATTCCTAACTCAATAAACCCATACCTCAAACCATCAAAACAAAAATACCACCTATAAGTGAACACAAAACCAAAAAATAAATCTAACCATAAATAATATTTCTCAAATTATCCATAATTACAAAACATACACTACTGTCAAACAAACCAAACAAATAAAACCCCTCTAATATAATAAACATTAATCCAAATACAAGTATAAAAAACCTAACAAATAAATTACATTGCATTACCTCAAACACACCAAAATAAACACTATATACTCACAATAATAAAAACCACCACAAAATAATTAAAAACCTACCCTGTACCTCATACTACTACCCAAAACACCATCCTAAACCTTAAAAAACAAGTCCTTTAAAAATATAATACCCCTAAAAAAATTAAGTCCAACAACAAAACTCATTTCAAAAACAACCTTATAAACACTTAAACTAAAAAACATAACATTAAATAAGTATACCATATCCCTTGTCATACACCAACAACAAACAAAGTAAAACAGTACAATAAATTACTAAAAACCACCTTAAAAACACTAAATAAAAAATCAAAAATTAAAAACAACACTTAACAAAAACCACCTAGTTAGTTAACACCCGAAGTTCCACCAATCAAACAAACCCTACCTAATCTAAATCTCTACATACAGTAAATAAAAATAAAATACCAACAATACATGTTAAAAAACTGTTAAAAAAACCTATTTAAATTACTTCTACCTGAAATACAAACAAACCCATCCGTAAAATTATCTTTACTCAAAAACCAAGTTATACATAATAAATAATACAAAAAAATAAAACAACACGTTGTGTACCACAAAAAAATCTAATGTTAAATAAAAACTATGTGTAAATACCACTGTTTACTAAATATCACTATCATTATTTATATATAACTATATATATGTATATATAATTATATATGTGTAGAGTTAAATATAGATTAGTTTAAACATTAAACCAACAATATAAAATAAAAAGTAAAATATCATAAAATAACTTTATAATCCTATATATCCCAATCACCTACTTAATAAAAAGTATTAACTCTATATCTTTAAACTAACTCAAGAAACCAAAAACTGTTTTAGTTTTCCTCAAAAAATATTTATATTCTTTCACCTTTATCAACTCACTATATTATAGTTCCAAAAAAAAAATCTCACCAATCGCTTTCTATAGTTAAAAATGAAAAAACACTTTTTTTTTACCTTTACCTTTTTCTTGTAAATTTTCACCTAGTTTTTTACTCAACTAAAAAATATTCAAAGTTAAAACTTACTTTTAATTTTTTCCCTCCTCTACTTAAAACAACAAAAAAAACCAATTTATTTTCCTAAAACTATATTTTCTTTTTCTTCTTCCTTTAAAACTATACAACAAACAACTAAACTCTGTTCTACATACCATCTCTCCAAAACCTACACCCCCCGAAACCTAAACAAAACCTACTCCATACTCAAACAACTAACTAAAAACAAAACAAAAAACCACACCTACCAAAAACTCAAAACTTTGATTCATTCAAATTATCCTCCTCACAAAAAGTTTATCTAACATTATTAATCTTTTTTTTATTTATTTTCCCTTCCCCTAGTACCTACGTGCACCCCCCCTCCAGCAACTAAGTTTTACTAAATAAACAAATTTTTTTCACTTTCCTCTAAAAAATTCTTAAAAAAAAAAAAAGTTTCAAACCCTATCTTTTACAAAAGAAACTCTTCGAGTCTTCCTCCTAAATTTATCCAAACCGTAACAGTTTGTTACAGAACCCAGACAGTTTGACTCCTGAAATAGACAAATGGGTCCGCGCAAGCCTGAGTTTCTGAACTTTGGGGGAAAATGACATGTTCAAGGGGGGAATATGTGGTAGGCAGTTCGGGAAGGCTGTACCTTCCTAGTACCTCAGCCAATGGGGAAAGGAAGAGGTCAACATGCGGCCGGGAGTTTAGGATAAAAGGAGGCTGGGTCCCCAGAAACCTCGAGAGAGAAACCCCATGGGGGTAATGCCCCAGTGGACTCTCTCCCTTTATTCAAATAAAGTTGAAGGAATTCTCTGTCTCCTTTATGGACACTGGCTTTTCAGAGCATGATTTTCTGCAGAACTTCAAACCCAATAGTGTTACTGGCTAAACAAGAAAGAAACGCAGCAGGCATTCTAAAGTTGAAAAAAAAGTGTAGATTCCAGCACATCCATGCTAGTAGTATTGAAAAGAAACAGCCAGCACCATCAGCTTGACAGATCCTACTATTTTTGTCTCAGTCTTGAAAGGAATAAGATTAATGTGTCTTTACAAACGGATTGGGTGAATCTGCTTGTAGATAGGGCCAGAGACTTGTAGATAAGGAAGTAACGGGAGAAACCATCAATTTCAGAATGTGTTACTAATTGACATGGACTGCTGCTCAGCCAAGGTCATGCTAAACTCCTGAACTTTGRGAAGAAGAACAAAGACTTAATAGGGTTATGAATATTAACTTCCCCGCCCAGGGTGAACTTAAAGCTAATTTTAATGGTCATGTATCGTGTTATACAGGCGGGTACATATTGAGGGGGACATAGTAGGCAGATCAGGAAGTCTGTACCTTCCAAGTACCTCAGCCAATGGGGAAAGGGAGAGGGTGATGCAGCCGGGAAAATTAGGAGGAAAAGGAGGTTGCGTCCTCCAACAATTTGAGAGATGCCATGAGGAAACGCCCCATGGCATCTCCCTTTGTTCATGAATAAAACTACAGGACTCCTCTGTCTCCTTTGTGGACATAAACCTCTGGTGACGTGAATTTTTCTGCACAGTCCTTTAATGGGACCATTGTCTTGGGGCGACTTTATGATGCTATATATCCTAATCGCCTGCTTAATGAAAAAATATTAATTCTGTCTTTAAGCTGGCTCGAGAAGCCAGGCACTTGTTTGGTTTTCTTCGAAGGTGTTTACATTCCTGGCTTTATCAGCTAGCTGTTGTTGTGGTTCTCAGGAGAAACTCTGCTTCTCAGGAGAGAACTCTCACCGGCTGCTTTTCTGTGTGGCTGAAGGCGAAGGGACACTTTTTTACTTTTTACCTTTTTTTTCCCTATGAGCTTTTGCCCTGCTTTTGCTCAGCTGAAGGATATCGGAGGGAGTTGAAACTTGCTTTTGGCTTTTTCCCTCCTCTGCCTGAGGCACGGAGAGAGGACATTTTTTTCTGGGATTGTTTTTTTTTTCCTTCTTCCTTTGGAACTGTACAACAGACAACTGGGCTCTGTTCTACATACCATCTCTCCGGGGCCTACACCCTGGGCCTGGAGAGGGCCTACTCCGTACTCAAGCAGCTAGCGAGAGACAGAGCAGACCACACCCAGAAAAAGGACTCTGAATTCATCCCGGTTGTCTTCATCACAAGAGGTTTATTATCTAACATTATTCATTTTTTATTTTCCTTTCCCTTCCCCTGGTGCCTGCGTGCACCCCCCCTCAACAGCTGGGTTTTGTTAAATAAACTGGTTTTTTCACTTTCCTCTGAGAAATTCTTAAGGGGAGAGGAAGGGAGTTTTAGGACCCTATCTTTTGCAGAGGAGGCTCTTCGAGTCTTCCTCCTAAGTTTGTCCAAACCGTGACAAACATATTTGGTGCCCAGACATGGGCTCAACCGAGACAACCATGCAAACAGATAGCATGTGTTACTGTTTCTAATTCAACACAGTAGTCTAAGCTCCAGCACTATCTACTACTTTGCTGGGCATCTATCTCATCTTAGGTTCAGCAAATATTTCCATTAATTCTTACAGTTTTCACAAATTTGTAAATATTAGGTATACTTGCTCCTAGGTGGAACATGCATCCAAGCTCCTTGCTTTTTCTCAAACTGGTTTCAATATTTTCATGGCATTTTTCTGCTTAAGTGATGATGTAGCCACCAGAGGCATATTAAACTATAATGACTGTGAGACTGAGATATCAATGAGACACCAGATGTCAATCCCCACATAAAAATGGAAGACCCAGGTTTTAGCAATGGATGCTATAGGACTGTAAACTACAACAAAGCCAACAATAGTATGCTCACAACTGTTGCTTTAACAAAATGTTTGTCCTCTCATAAGATCTCTACTACTTGAGACTGAGTGAATCCCAGGAAGAGGCTGGAATGAAAGACAGCAAAAGGATTTACCTAACAATGTGATCTCCTCAGAATAAGGACAGATATTTTCAAAAGTTATTTTAATTCATATATGCACGTGTTTTACGGACCCTAGCTTCAACATTTTGACCTAGAAAAATAATTAGCTGTGGGAAGAGTGATGATGATGATGACTAAATAGCAAGGGAATTGTCGCTGTTGTATCAGGGATGGAGCGAAATCACGACACAAAGCACGATCCAAGAGTCCGGTGAAAAGTGGCCTCATTTATTAATATAAAGACCTGTTTTATACCTTAGTGTGCTTGAATGCCATAAAGTCATTGGTCCTTTGGCCATCCACCTCTCAGGGTGATTGGCTAAGTCCTACAACGCCTTATTCCAAAATATTTCTCTATTCGGTATCATAACAAGTCCACAGGTGCAAGATAAGAAGAATCCCATTAGAAGAAACATCTTCGCTATTTACATAGCTTCTGTGAGAAAGGACAGCTTCTCACAGAATGCGAGAAGCTGGAAAATTCCTCTGCTGAAAGCTTTTCAGTATCCACAGGGAATCTTTCTCCAAACAAAAATAAGCATAAGAAACCTAGCATGAATCATTCCTACCAGTAGTAGTGAGGCAGATTGCCTCACAAGGAAGAAAACAACAGCTTCCTCAGTTTCCCATTTTTCACACACTACCTCATAACTTAAAGTGAAGACACTGATCTACAAAAACTTGAGAGTGAGTGGCAACAGTCTAAGGTTTGTTGTGGGCAATGTTTAGAACATGCAGTTAGATGAAGCTGCATTACTTTTCTGGACTGCCATTGCCATTTTTTGGTTGGGTTTCACTGCTAACTCTGAAATATATGAAGGTCTATGTATTTTCCCCTAAAAATCAAATTGGATGTACAAGTTTCTAGCAGTAAAACTACTTGTGGTAGTTCAGTGTTCTTTGGGGAAGAATGAGGATCCACAACAGCACTTTCTTCCAGATAAGAGTGAAAGAGACTATGATCAAAAATAATTCAGTCTAGGAAAGTGTAAACAATACAGCGCTTAGCAATATATTCCTTGATGTCAAGTAGTCCTAACTACCTAGATTAATTAGTTTCTAAAAGTCCCACATGACTTTTTGCATGCAGTAACAGCACGTCAAAAGCAAAGAAATTAAGGCTCTAAATCCCCATATGAGTAACTGTTGCATCACAGAATCACAGAATATGCTGAACTGGAAGGGACCCATCAGGGTCATCAAGTCCAACTCCTGGCCCTGCACAGGACTGTCCCTGAGTCACACCATGTGCCCGAGAGTATTGTCCAAATGCTCTCTGAACTCTGTCAGACTTGGTGCTGTAACCACTTCCATGGGGAGCCTGTTCCAGTGCCCAACCACCCTCTGGGTGAAGAACCTTTTTCTAATATCTAACCTAAACCTCTCCTGACACAACTTCAGGCCATTCCCTTGGGTCCTGTCACTGGCCACCAGAGAAAAGAGATCAATGTCTGCCCTTCCTCTTCCTCTCACGAGGAAGTTTTAGACTGCAATGAGGTCTCCCCTTAATCTCCTCTTCTCCAGGCTGAACAGACCAAGGGATCTCAGCCGCTCCTCATAAGGCTTCCCCTCAAGGCCCTTCACCATATTTGTTATCCTCCTTTGGATGCTCTCTAATATTTTAATATCTTTCTTAGATTGTGGTGCCCCAAACTGCACACAATATTCAAGATGAGGTCGCACCAGTGCAGAGTAGAGCAGGACAATCACCTCCCTTGACTGGCTGGTGATGCTTTGTCTGATGCACCCCAGGACATGGTTGGCCCTCTTGGCTTCCAGGGCACTGCTGACTCGTATTCAACTTTTCGTTAACCCGGACCTCCAGGTCCTTTTCCGTGGCACTGCTTTCTAGCATCTCATTCCCCAGTCTGTACATACATCCAGGGTTGCCCTGTCCCAGGTGCAGAATCCAGCACTTTCCCTTGTTGAACTTCATATGGTTGGTGATTGCCCAGTCCTCTAATTTGTTGAGGTCTCTCTGCAGGGCCTCCCTGCCTTCAAGGGAGTCAACAGCTCCTGCCCATTTTGTATCATCTGCAAACTTGCTTAGTATCTCTTCCTGTCCTGCATCCAAGTCATTTATGAAGTTGAAGAGTTTTGTTCTTTCAGCTCAAGCTCACACACTAATGCAAATGCTTTAGTATTATGTCCAAAGTATTTTGTTTAGATATCACAGAGGTGGGTCCATCTGTCTCTGCCTTCAACTTGTTCACATATTTGGCTTTCATGAAGTAAGATGTTTTCCTACCACATGGGTGCAAAACCAGAACTCCCTGCGACTAAAGATAAAAGAAAAAATATAAAAGAAACCAAATACACACTGAACCCTGGGGGAAAGAATTGCATGTTCACTTGAGAATCAGAGGCATGAACAGGTTCAGGGGCAAAGAAAAACTGCTATCTCCAGAACAAACCTGTGTGGGATTGTGGTGGCGACCTTAAAACACTCATTTGCGACAGGGATACCAAGAGTGTCATTGTCTTGTGAAATGCCCTGTATATGTCATGCTCCTCTATAAGTAACAAAATATGAGTACTGAGACACGTAAGATCCCACATGGGGGGACAGAGCAGTAGGGAGAAAAAAAATCACTTCAAATAATTTTATGGTTTTTTTTTTTTAATTCTTCATTTAAACAATGTTAATTGATTATTACAGTTAAGTGTAGCAGCTCCACATAATTGTTTACTTCCCTTCCCTATGTATTGTTACTGTTCCTCCAGGTCTGACCAAGCTTTCTCTAAGCCTTAAGCTTTGTTTCAATTATACCCTTTTACAGTTTTGATCAGTTTCCAGGTTGATTTGGTTGAGTTAACATTTGTCTTGTGGAGACAGCCTTTGTTTATGCTTGCCAAGCTTACTGAAATCACTTCTCTGTCTTGCCATTTTCTAAATTAATATAAGATACAAAACCATGGTAACATCCATCAGCTAAGGCTGAACTGTACATGCAGATACAAAGAAAGCAAGCTGGGATATTAAATTATAGACATCAACAGGAGAAACAATACACAATCACCTCATCTTGAATAATCATCAAAGTAATATAACATGGAGAAATTTAACAGTGATGACAAGAGGCTCAGCTCTAAGTTGGTTGTTCTGGGTTTTCCCCCTGCTGTTTTAGAACACTCTTCTTTGTCTGGAGCACTCTGATGGAGACAGTCTTGAACTGTAGAGCAAGCTGCCCGATGGAAACTATGAGCAGGTCAGTGGCTGTAACTTCACAAGATACCAAGCAATGCCATCATCGAACAAGAGATGGATGGTTTCAAGCAGGGCAAAGCACAGGATGGTGCAGAAGAAAGACTTTTTTGCTGCTCTGAAGAAGCATATTCCTTGCATGTATATTCATACCCAGTAATTGAGCTGACAACTCCTGTTCTGACATCCTTGCCCTGAATGACCAACAAGCTGGGACAACACCTGTAAACTTGGCAGCAGTATCAATATCTCTGAAAAAAGTGTCGGATTGAACCTCCTGGTGTGATACCTGTAAAAAAACAGATGTCTGTGCTGTCTGAATCTCAAGCCTGATGAATATCGACATGGCTGTTGGCCTGGCCAAAGTCCTTGAACAGCAGCAAAACAGAGGTGGAAAAGCAAGAAGCACCACAAGAGTCTGAATTTTGGCTAACCTTCCATAGTATGTACCTTTGTATTCTCTGTGCAAAACCAGATCTATATTGTTTTGACTGCACACTGGTTATGAGCTACCATTCCTATAGAAAAGACAAGCATGCTTGTGAGAGAGATAGGGAAATCCCATTTCTTTGAATAAAGCACTGAAAAGATTTGAACAGCAATTCCTTTTTTCAGCTCTAGTCAGCACATTTGAAAAAAGGAATTCTAGCTGCACCAAAACCAGATGGAAACTCTAAGGATGTTTAGGGAATCTCAGAGCTGTTATTCGAGAGTAGAAAAAAAAATTGGCTTTTGTTTACCAAACTACAATCCTATACGACATACTATTATGCTCTCCAAATATTTTGAGTGAGGCTAAAACAAGCAGGGGAGCAAAAAGAGCTATTTAAGGGCAAAAGAATAAATGGGTATAAACTTGTTATAAATATTTTTTGCTGGCATTCCAAAGGTTATTGACCTTCAAGGATGTTATAAACGAACGCATAGGCCGAAATTTTAGTAACGCAATATTGAATATTTATTAGTAAAACAAAGGCAAACACAGCGCTGGGCACTTGGCAAATCTTCCCAGAGGCGCAATTCCATTCATTTTACTGTGAGCTTAAGTATCCTTAGACTGTTGCATATTCATGAGGCCCAAAAGGTAATTTACACTTCACTCAATTCCCCCCCTTCCTGATTCCTGCCCACCCCTCCACCAGCGCAATGCCTGTCCGGGTATGGTGTGGTCTTGTGTTATTTCAGGAGTTCGAATATCTGTCTTTTCTTGCTTGATTTGTGGTCAACACTTCCTCTGGGAGATTTGATGCGATAACAGTCTTTCCTGAAATTCTGGTGAGAAAACAAACTCCAAGATGTACACATTTTATCTTTTGTTGTCTTGAATTGTCTTGTTAGCTTAAAGATATTTATTACCATGTTTTGTTAGCTTAAGGATATTTATTACCATGTATCTATTACAACTATTTCAAAGTTACCATTCACTCGAGTCTTGTTTCTACTTAACTATGTTTTATTACTTCTACATGCTATATTTTACTATTTCTACATAGCACATTATCATTGGTAAATGTTAAATTCATATATGCGAAAGCCAACATAATCATTCACTTATTTATTACAAAGGAGCTTATATCTTCAAGAGAAGCCTTCTGTCCTAGTTACGGGGATAGGAGGCGGAGTTTTAGCACTATGTGGGAATGACCACATTGTGTATTCCACACCCTCTACATTATGTTTTGGTGGACTGTCTCTTTAAGACCCGCGGCCGGAAACGGAAGGTCGGGCATTTTTTTGCTGCTGCAGGGGCAGGAGAGGATGTATGGGACTGGGGGTCAGGACCGCGTGGTCGCTTGGCACCCGGACAAGGGTACCACCACAGCCGGGGCCGCCACAGCCACTGCCGGGGACTGCCTGCCACTTTCGTCAGCTGCCGGGGAATTGTTTTCAGCCTTCGCCAGCCACTGCCACGCCAGGACCGACGCTAGCATCTCGGCAGAGTAAATCCTTTCGGACGAAATAGCCTTCCAGGTCTTGATTTGCCCTTGTTCCCGATTGTTTTGTCTGGCCGGCGAGGGCGTTAAACCTCGGAAATTTGTTTGCCACAGTACTTTCTTTGTTCTCCTGGGCCACGTGTGGCTTTTGGTTTTGCCCGGGGGGGGGGGGCAAGTGGCATTTTGCCTTTGCTGGTATTGTAGGTAAATCATTTTTCTCTGTATTGTTTTGTTGTTTGCGAGTTTCGCCTCAGTAAAATTGTGACTAATGTTTTTAACCTCTCACAGCCCTGTTCTCTTTGTTTTCCCCTCCACCGTTGAGGGGGGGTGTGAGCAGTTAACTTTTCCCCATTGAGTTTTTAAAACCAGTACACCTTCCAAAATTAGTACTGGGTGCAAAAGAAACAATGACTGAAAAGTAATCACAGGACTCAGATGGCAGCTATCACTGCCTCCATATGAGAGAAGTGAGGGTAGGTGGAAGAATAGACATTCTTCCTCTGATGGCCTGTAGCCTGCACACACCACTTCCTCTAAGACTCTGGGCTAGGATACTACTGCTGCTCTCTTACACAAGCTGTTGTTTGGTTTACTACTAGGTGAGTGTAAATTTAAAAATCCCTAAGGAAACCAAGCATGTTTATTTCTTTTGAAGATGAGGGAGCCAGCACTCCACACTTTCCTGTCTCATATATTGCTGCTATTCTGTCTCTTCCTTTCTCCCACTCTTTTATGCCTTTTCCTTGCCCTCTCTTCTCCTGTCTAATCACAAATCTCCTTCCCCACACACATGCTTCTTTCAGTGAGTGGGATCACTTCATCATTTTCCCTTGCAGGACATGTGTTTAATTTATAAATGAAGTAGAGAAAAGAGGGGAAGAGAGTAAATGACATCCCCTTCCATGAGCTCAAGGTTTCTGTCTGAATTTCACAGAATTGTCAGGGTTGGAAGGGACCTCTGGAGATCATCTAGTCCAACCCCCCCTGCCAAGGCAGGGTCATCTAGAGCAGGTTACACAGGAACATGTCCAGGTGAGTTTTGAATGTCTCCAGAGAGGAAGACTCCGTGACCTCCCTGGGCAGCCTGTTCCAGTGCTCTTCCACCCTCAACATAAAGAAGTTCTTCCTCATGTTGAGATGGAACTTCTTGTGTTTTAGTTTATGGCCATTGCTCCTCATCCTGTCCCTGGGCACCACTGAAAAGAGTCTGGCACCATACTCTTGACACCCACCTTTGAGATATTTATATGCATTAATGAGATCCCCTCTCAGTCTTCTCTTCTCTAGACTAAACAGCCCCAGCTCCCACAGTCTCTCCTCATAAGTGAGATACTCCAGACCCCTCATCAACTTTGTAATCTGCTGGACCTTCTCCAGAAGCTCCTTGTCTTTCTTGTACTGAGGAGCCCAGAACGGGACACAGTACTCCAGATGTGGCCTCACTAGGACCGATTAGAGGGGCAGGATCACTTCCCTCAACCTGCTGACCACACTCTTCCCAATGCACCCCAGGATACTATTGGCCTTCCTGACCATAAGGGCACACTACTGGGTCATGGTCAACTTATCATCCACCAAGACCACCAGGTCCTTCTCTGCAGAGCTGCTCTCTGGTAGATCAGCCCCCAAACTGTACTGGTACTTTGGGTTATTCCTCCCCAGGTGCAGGACCCTATACTTGTCCTTGTTGAACCTCATTAGGTTTCTCTCTGCCCAACTCTTAAGCCTATCAAGGTCCTGCTGAATGGCAGCACAGCCTTCAGGTGTATCAGCCACTCCCCCCAGTTTTGTATCATCAGCTGCTGCGGTGATCCAACTTTAATGCAGTTTGCCACAGAGCAATATTTCTTAGATGCTGTCACTTTAGGTTTCTCCTCCTCACAGAGTCTTAAGCTTTGTAACAGGTCAGCTTGGTTTGAAATTCTCTCTAACTGTATTGTCATTAGTCAGTTTGAATGTGTTCTTCCTCTGAAGATGTATCATTGGTTTTCTCTCATGTATCTCTACGCTCATTGGTTGCACACTGTTATCCCTACCCCTTAAAGCAGCAGAGACAGAGCGGGAAAGGCGCCTCTCTGCTAACCTCCCCTTCAAGATATGCACCCTGTCCTCCTGGGCAGAGAAGAAATAAACTCAGAATATGGTTACAGAGAGTCCTCTCTCTCATTCTTTTTACCTTCGCTGCTGCCTCTGTGAAACTGCCTGTGGTAAAAAGCTGTCAGCTTGCGTGGACTGCGAAGAAACCCTGCAGATCGCTCCGGCCCCAGCTGAATACAGCAAAAGGGGGGACAAAGCGATAATCAGCAAACTTGCTGAGGGTACATTCTATCCCATTGCCCAGGTCGTTGATAAACAAGTTGAATAAGGCTGGACCCACTAATGATCCCTGGTGAACACCACTGACTGCAGCCCTGCAACTGGACTCAACTCTGCTGATCACGACCCTCTGAGCTTTGCCATTCAGCCATTTCTTGATCCACCTCACTGTCCATTCATTTAACCCACATTTCCTGAGCTTACCTATGAGGATGTTATGGGAGACAGTGTCAAAAGCCTCGCTGAAGTCGAGGTAGACAACATCCACTGCTCTCCTGTCACGGTCTGGACAAACTTAGGAGGAAGACTCGAAGAGCTTCCTCTGCAAAAGATAGGGTTCGAAACTCCCTTCCCCTCCCCTTAAGAATTTCTCGCAGGAAAGAAAAAAACCTGTTTATTTAGCAAAACCTAGCTGCTGGGGGGGTGCACGCAGGCACCAGGGGAAGGGAAAAGAAATTAAAAATAAAAAGGAATAATGTTAGATAATAAACCTCTCGTGAGGAGGATAACCTGAATGAATCAAAGTCCTGAGTCCTTGGCAGGTGTGGTCTTTTGCTCTGTCTCTAGCTAGCTGCTTGAGTACAGAGTAGGCCCTGTCCAGGCCTGGGGGGTGTAGGCCCCGGAGAGATGGTACGTAGAACAGAGCCCAGTTGTCTGTTGTACAATTTCAAAGGAAGAAGAAAAAGAAAAAGAAAATACAGTCCCCGGAAAAAAACTGTCTTCTTCCCTTGCCTCAAGCAGAGGAGGGAAAAAAACCAAAAGCAAGTTTTAACTCCGTCCGAATATCCCTCAGCTAAGTAAAAACCGGGTAAAAGCTCACAAGAAAAAAAAACCGTAAAGGTAAAAAAGTGTCCCTTCGCCTTCAACTATAGAAAGCGACTGCCGAGATGTTCTCTCCTCAGAACCATAACATAGCGAGCTGATAAAGGTGAAAGAATGTAAATATCCTTCGAAGAAAACCAAAACATAGCTCCTGGCTTCTCGAGCCAGCTTAAAGACACAGAGTTGATACTTTTCATTAAGCAGGCGATTGGGATATACAGCATCATAAAGTCACTCCAGGACATCAACCCATCCTGCCATGCCATCACAGAAGACTATTGGATTGGTCAAGCATGATTTCCCTTTGGTGAATCCATGCTGACTACTCATGATGACCTTCTTTTCTTCTACATGCTTGGTGATGACCTCCAGAATGACCTGTTCCATCATCTTGCCAGGGATGGAGCTGAGGCTGACTGGCTGGTAGTTTCCTGAGTCCTCCTTCTTGCCCTTTTCGAAGATGGGAGTAACATTGTCTTCCTCCAGTCATTGGACACCTATCCTGTTCTCCATGATTTTTCAAAGATGATGGAGACTGGCTTAGCAATAACATCTGCCATCTCCCTCAGCACCCATGGGTGCATACCATCAGGGCCCATGGATTTATGGGTGTTAAGTCTGCCTAGCTGATCTCTAACCCAAACCTCCACTGATTTTCATCAGTCTAGAAAAATCTGTCTTATCAGGTGGTCCTAGAGGGATTCTGGAAGAATTTAAATTCATCATTTTTTCTCTCAGAATAGATGAAGAAACTTAAGTGTTGCCTTATATTCAAGTAAATGTGGTAGTCTGAAACTAGAACTAGATTTACTTTTGAAAGCAACTGTATAACATAATTCCCTGAGATGCCTTATGGTCCAGTATATCTCTGTCCTGTTGACAGTGAATGCTAGTTTTCCATCACCCACTTTAAACATCTTGTTCTCTTACCACCAGTAATAGATCACATCTCCTACACAGCTCTGTAGCACTACGCTGTTATGAATGGATGATGTGGATTTAAATCAGTCCCTGCCTTTTGCCCAGGCCTCTGGCAGCAGGCAGTCACGTTATTGAGGATGGCCAGCACCCCAAGACCCACTCTCATTTGTAAGTTCTTTAATAATGGCTGATTTGGTCTATTATAGAATGAATTATTTATTAATAGACACAAAACTAACAGACATAAGACTTAAAACAGACTGTTACTACACAGGGATAAAACAAAAGGGAATACTAGTATAATACACATGGAGTTAAAGGTACCATTAAATTTACAGCTAGCTAAGAAATAGTATAACTTAGGATCCAATGTTTCTTACCACCAATTATTGATGGAGCACACATCGAAAAATCCTTTCTCTCAATTCCCAGGAAAGTAACCTCGAAGTTGTGTCCAAGCTTCGGGGAGAAATCTTCTCACACGTTCCCAAGGAGTGTGTAAGAGACTTCTGCTTCTGTGATAATTTGTGTGGGCTTTTGTAGACATAAGAACCATGTCTTTTGGTCACCGATGTTTATTTTCCTTTATCTCTTTCCACATCTGCTCTCATACCAAGATGTGTACGCGGGGCTTGGGCTCAGACTCTCAGGAGCCTGCAGGTGACCTCCTGCTGGGCTCTCTGCCTCCTTGCTGGGCTATTAATCTGGCCTGAGTTATCTCTTCTAAATGCCCCAGCCATGAGAGAGGGGGGACGTCCTGCCACATACACTCATACAGGAATTTTTTTAAGATAATGAGCCCTGGGTAATGTTTTAATTTCTTAGTCAGGTTTATTAGTGTCTGCAATTTCCTCCTGTGTTTTTTCTGACAACAGAGAAAGAACAGTTTATGCCAGTAGACTGATTATGTCAGCTTGTAATTTCTAAGTACTCTGAGTTTATGTAGATGCATTACTCAGCTTTGCTTCCCCAAATCCTTGCAGATATTTTTGCAGTTTCAGATGAAGATGCTAAAATTATTGTAAAAAATGGTGTATTTTTTACTTAAGAGTTTTGAGCAAATTAGCAGTAATGGCACTGTGGATCTGAAATGTCTCCAACAGCCTTCCTTTCTTGGCAAAACTGTACTTAGAGTCTTCTAGTGTGTCCTTTGTGGATCTGACATCTGACAAACCACATACTTATATAAAAGCTTTTTCAGTTATATTTACATTATAGACAATATGGTCTGTTTTCAGAAAGAGTAAGCCGTAACAATCATATGGTATTTTTCTTTTTGATCACTCCTGCCAAACAAGACCAAGTTGATTTCTAGTAGAACTCCTAAAAAATTCCAAACATTATCCATGAATTCTGTATCTGTTCTTCCTATTATTCCTATCTTTGAAATAATAGGTATAATATTTTTATTATTTCTCAGGGTCTAAAAGCTTGTAGTATATGAAGTACTCATTCACTAGTGAGTATAAGATTGCCTTAAAATAATTAGCTTCTGGTTTTAGCAGTTCCTCTTTCCTACTTATTTTTTAAAAATTCTTGTAGATGTTCTAATGATAGAATCTCTATGAATATTTGCAGAAACTGCTTATTTTTCTGCCTGAGATTTCCTTCTTAGAGATGAGGTTTTCTGAGACTTTCAAAGAGTCATATTTGGATAAAATTATGCTGCGTTTCTGTAAATCCTTTCATAAAGAACATCTGGAACTTCCAACTATTTTCACAGTTTCCATGCACTTGGACTTCAGCTGCTGCTGAAAATGAAGTCCTAGCATATACATAATTTTTTGTCTGTGTCAGAAAATTTTGCCCAAGCTTACTTTGAGAAGCAATAACATCTTGCTGTGAAGCAGAAAATAAAAATTTGGCCATAAATATTCAGAATTTTTTTTTTTTTTACTTTTACTTTTCTTCCATTCTTCTGGCAGGTTGGTCTAGTTTACACTAGGCTAAAATTTGAAAAAAAAAAAAAGATTTTTCATACATACTTGGGAAAATTACCTACGAATCTCCAAAGATTGATCTAGTACCATTCTGCAGCTCAGGCTTAAGAGAAAAGATGACTTTGAGACTGGGACCAGCTTGGCAAAAAGTCAGATCACCTTTTGACATTATGGGAAAAGAGTTAGAAAGTCCATGTGGAAACCACGACTAAGGGCCAGAGAGAGAAATGGCAGGTAAAGGAGTGGGAAGCAGTGAATCAAGAATGAAATGGAGATCAGATAAAGACCCAGGGCTAAAACCCAGTGAGAGAAGCTTGAAAAAGGTAACAGGCAGGGAAACTGACTGAATGAAAAACTAGGATGGGAAGAATCTAAGGTGGAGGGTAGAAGGGAGGCTTCAGACTGGTAGGGCAGTGAATGGAAAAGTCTGATGTTTAGCAGCTGGAAGTGGCAAGTCAAAGATAAGAATACAGACCTGAGGGAAAGGCTGTGGATGTTGTTTTCCTAGACTTAATTAAAGCCTTTGACACTCTCCATGTGTTGGTTTTGCAGGGCCTGGTTTTTGGTAATGGGGGGGCCACAGAGGTGGCTTCTGTGAGAAGCTGCTGGAAGCTTCCACCATGTCCAGCAGAGCCAATCCCTGATGGCTCTGATGATGGACATGCCGCTGGCCAAGGCTGGGCCAATTAGAGATGATGGTAACGCCTCTGTGATAACATATTTAAGAAGAAATAATAACGAAGTTTGGGCCACGCAGTTGTAAAATTTCCAGCTAGAGAAGAATAGGAGTGAGAACATGTGGGAGAAACAACAATGGAGGCACCAAGGTCAGTGCAGAAGAAGGGGGAGGAGGTGCTCCAGATGCCGGAGCCGAGATGTCCCTGCAGCCTGTGGTGAGGACCATGGTGAAGCAGGTTGTCCCCCTGCAGCCCATGGAGGTCCACGGGAGATGCAGAGATCCACTCACAGCCCGTGGGTGAGGTGCCCACGCCGGAGCAGGTGGATACTAGGACACTGTGGTCTGGCGGGAGTCCCAGTGGAGAGAGAGGCCTTGCTTCCAGGGTAGAGTTGCCATCCTTGGAGGACTGCACCCCATGGCAGTGACCCAAGCCACAGCAGTTTTGGGAGTACTGCTGCTCGTGAGAGTGGACCCACACTGGGGAAGTTCGCAGAGAACTGTCTCTCATGGGAGGGACCCCATGGTGCAGCAGGGAAACGACTCCTCTCCCTGAGCAGCGGAAAGATCTATGGGTGATGAACTGACTCAAACCCCCACCCTCTGTCTCCCTGCTCCGCCGGCATACTGCAGCTAGGAATAATGGAATAGGACTCCGGTTCTATTTTGTTGGTTTTCAGAAACGGGGCCATGATTAAGAGGGATGGCCGGGGGCATTCGTATTGTGCTGCTAGAGGTGAAATTCTTGGACCAGCGCAAGACGGCCTAGAGCGAAAGCATTTGCCAAGAATGTTTTCATTAATCAAGAACGAAAGTCGGAGGTTCGAAGACAAACAATTTTGGTGCATCGGCTGGGAAAGTGAAAAAAGCTGGGCTAATTACAATTTGGTGCCCAATGTGGGGCCCAACTGAAACACTCCCACATCATTCTCCTGGAGAAATTGGCTGCTTGTGGCTTGGATGGGTGCACTGTTCACTGGGTAAAAAACTGGCTGGATGGCTGGGCCCAGAGAGTGGTGGTGAATGGAGTTAAATCCAGTTGGCAGCCAGTCACAAGTGGTGTTCCCCAGGGCTCAGTATTTGGGCCAGTCCTGTTTAATATCTTTATCAATGATCTGGATGAGGGGATCGAGGACACCCTCACTAAGTTTGCACATGACACCAAGTTGGGTGGGAGTGTTGATCTACTCGAGGGTAGGAAGGCTCTACAGAGGGGTCTGGAGAGGCTGGAATGACGGGCTGAGGCCAGTTGTATGAGATTCAACAAGGCAAAGTGCTGGGTCCTACACTTGGATCACAACAATCCCATGCAACACTACAGGCTGGGGACAGAGTGGCTGGTAAGGTGCCTGGCAGAAAAGGACCTGAGGATGCTGGTCAACAGCCAACTGAACATGAGCCAGTGTGTGCTCAGGTGGCCAAGAAGGCCAATGGCATCGTGGGCTATATTGGCAATAGTGTGGCCAGCAGGACCAGGATTGTCCCCCTGTAATCAGCACTTCTGCGTCCACACCACTGGGTTCAGTTTTGGGCCCCTCACTACATGAAAGTAATTGAGGTTCTGGAGCATGTCCGAAGAAGGGCTACAGAGCTGGTGAAGGGTTGGAGCACAAGTCCCTGGAAGTGTTCAAGAGGCATGTGGATGTGGCACTTGGGGATATGGTTTCATGGTGAACATGGTGGTGCTGGGTTAACGGTTGGACTCAATGATCTTAGAGTTCTTTTCCAACCTTAAGGATTCTGATTCCATGATTACTTGGAAAGTATGAATTTCCTAGTGGAAACTTAGGCTCTACCCACCTGGAACAAAAGGCTTCTACTATGAAGGCTATAGGAAGCACCACAGAAGTAGGTTTTAAGTGGAAAAAAGAGGAAGAGAAATGAAAGGAAAGAGGATGATTTTATAGTAGCTGAATTCTGTTCTGGGGAACCTAACACTTCCTTTTTACACTCCAGGTAATTCTAGCTGAGGGATGACCTTAAAGTTGGCATGAGTGCTCTCCATCTTCTGGGAGACTCAAGATTTTGGGAATAATAACAGTTAGGATTGTTAACAGGATTTCTGTTTCAACAGATTAAAGGATATATTAAATGAGCATAATGCATACACACAAAGCAGCTGAATTAAAATTTCACAAGCAGCCTCATTCGTGTGATTTCCTAACTCTGAATACTTGGCTTTACATTTGAATTCTATTGTCATAGTTTGGCATAGTCTAAGATATATGTAAAGGGGTTCAGGCTTTCCTTCTTAGAAATCAGTGAAATGGGAAAATCAGATTGGGATGTTATCTTTCTCCTCCATCTCTGTTCCCATTTTCTTGATGTGTTTTATTATTTCCTTTGTCTTTTCAGTGTACTTTTACACTCTTGATCCTGCTCATCTAATGACCTTAACAAGCTCTATACTAGCTCTGTGTCAGCACCCACTGTTTTGTCCAACCAGCAGCCAGGACACTGCCATCTTCATATTGCTTTCAAACAGTCCAAAGAAAAATCCACTTCCCCTCTCCTCCTAATGGGGCCATCCTGTCACCTCATCCTGTCCTTTCAACTATTCTGCATTGTCTTCTGTTGGTCAGGCTCACAGCTCTTGGGCTGGATAGAGCAGAAAATGCAGCGTTCAGTGCAGTCCCATCCAACCTCCTCCTCCTCTGGCCATGGCCTACTGGCAGGCCAGATAGGAACAAGGCATTGCTATTCAGAGACTGCACAGTGTCCTGCAGTTGAGTGCCTTTTCCTGGACCTGTGTACAGCCAGATATCTGGCCCCTTAAGCTTGTTTGTCCATGTATCCATCTCAGACAGAAGTGCTCAAAATTAATGTGTTGTCAGATGAAGAATTGTTTGCACCTGGTAGGCTAATGCAATGATCATTTTGCAAAATCATTAGGCTATGGAACCGCACAATCAAAAGGATGATAAACATTAACCAAGGAAAGGAATAAGAAACTACACTCCATTGATCTAAGGACTTGCAAATTAATAAAATACGCCAGCTATGTGAACTTTTCTCCTAATTTGGCAAAATAGCACCAGTTCACCGAGTGGTCAGACATGACTATGGGGTCGCCAACTATAACAATAGAGCGACACAGAGTTCCCAGGCAGGTGCAAAGGAGAGCTCGTTTATTGCAAAAATCAGGCCTTTTTAAGCAGTTAAGCCGTTATCAAATACATACCAAAGAAACACAACAAACAATAATTCAACCAGTCACCATAAGCCACGAGGTGATCACGCGAAGGTTATGTAACTTGTTTTTTCTACCTCTAAGTCAGCTGAGCTCGTTGCCAGAGGCCTTCTGTCCTTAGCCGAAGTAACAGAAGTGAGCCATGATTTTACAAGAGGAACAAGGCCTTCATTTTGTAAGGTTTTACCTATCCGCAACAGCCAACCACCAGGGACCACCAAAGAGATCCCCAAGACAGAAGAATGCATGCACTGATGGGAGGGAATATATGTTAATGACTTAGGGGAAATGATTATCACATGTATGTTTCTTCTGGGAAAACCTATGAATATATATGTAAAATATGGTATATAAACAGGAGCTTTTTCTGTACTCAGCATGTACTCTAGGTGGAGCTATCCCCCTTGCATCTCGCGTTGCAATAAAGAATGCCTGATCCCTAATACTAAAATTATAGCGTTAGAGAGTTTACTTTCTTGCCGTTTTTCAGTAGCAAGTTTAAACCACCAGGACAGAGCAAGTTGAACCACCTTTACTAAATATTTAGCTTTCATCCTTAAATCTCATTGGGTGCTGCTTGATATTAATTTTAGCTATATAAATGTAGACCCTTACATATCAACTGATCAGTACACATAGTGTGAAAGTTAAAACAGGTCATAATCATAAAATCAGAGAATATCCTGAGTTGGAAGGGACCCACAAGGATCATTGAGTCCAACTCCTGGCCCTGCGCAGGACACCCCAAAAATCACACCATGTGTCTGAGAGTGTTGTCTAAATGCTTCTTGAACTCTGACAGGGTTGGTGCTGTGACCACTTCCCTGGGGAGCCTTTTCCAGTGCCTAACCACCTTCTGGGTGAAGAACCTTTTCCAAATATCCAACCTGAACCTGCCCTGACACAGCTTCATGCTGTTTCCTTGGGTCCTATCGCTGGTCACCAGAGTGAAGAGATCAGCACCTGCCCCTCCACTTCCCCTCGTGAGGCAGCTGTAGAGTGCGATGAGGTTTCCCCCTCAGTCTCCTCTTCTTGAGGCTGAACAAACCAAGTGACCTCAGCTGCTTGTCATAAGGCTTCCCCTCCAGACCCTTCACCATCTTCATTGCCCTCCTTTGGACGCTCTCTAATAGCTTTATATCTTATATTGTGGTGACAAAAATTGCACACAGTACCTGAGGTGAGGCTGCACCAACACCGAGTGGGATAATCACTTCCCTTGACCAGCTGGCAATTCTGTGCTTGATGCCCTCCAGGACCTGGTTGGCCCTTTTGGCTGCCAGGTGTTATGAACGGAGGATGTGGGTTTAAATCAGTCCCTGCCTTTTGCCCAGGCCTCTGGCAGCAGGCAGTCACGTTATTGAGGATGGCCAGCACCCCAAGACCCACTCTCATTCCTGAGTTCTTTAATAATGGCCGATCAGGTCTATTAAAAATGGATTATTTATTTAATAGACACAAAAAGAACAGACATAAGATTCTAAACAAAACTACATACTACACAGGTTAGACAAGGCAGGTATTAGTAAAACACTGTGCTACCGTCAGTAATAGGCTTAAGTATGCAAATTACTAACTACACAGGATAACAAGAAATAATACTAGTAAAACACTGTGTCACCGTCAGTAATATGTTGGAAAAACAAATTATTAACTACAGAGGGTAATAAAGAAATATCACTAGTGAGTTACAAGATAAATATACAGTGCACAATATAGATACCAATACTATGGCTAGCCAAGGAATAATACAACTTAGAAGCCCATATGACTTACCAAATTGAATTATTATGGTGTGGTGCGCTGAGGCTCTTTTCACTTATTACTAGAAGAGAAGATTACTCGAACCGGGCGTCCCACAGTCCAAGGGGTCTGCCCTCAAATACATCTTAGAGATGTATAGAAGGTTTTTCCAATTTGTGAAAACTACGATAGGTCTTTTTTAATCATGATGTCCTAGTGTCTATCAGCCAGAATTCCAGTATAATCCCTCTTTACAACAGTTGTTTATTGTCATTCAGTCCTGGTGCCTATGGGTCTTGTAAGACCATGGGAAGAAGGGGAGATCTTCCTAATTTATGTAAACAGCAGATAACCTTCTTGATGGCCAGAAGGAAGGTAGGAGGGAAAGAGGAGTGGGCTGCCTCGCCACACCAGGGCACACTACTGACATATTCAACTTGTCATCAACCCAAATCCACAGATCTATTTCCACAGGGCTGCTCTCCAGTCTCTCATCCCACAATTAATATATATAACCAGGATTACCCCATCCCAGGTGCAGAATATGCCACTTGCTGTTGTTAAATTTCATATGGTTGGTGATTGCCCAGCTCTCTAGTCTATCCAGATCTCTATGTAGGGCCTCTCTACCCTCAAGGAAGTCCACAACTCCTCCTAATTTAGTATCATCGGAAAATTTACTTAATATACATTTGACTCCTGCATCCAAGTCGTTTGTGAAGACATTAGAGCACTGCCCCTAAAACAGAGCCCTGCGGAACCCCACTAATGACCAGACACCAGCCTGATGTCACCCCATTCACTTATAACCCTTTTTGCCTGACCCGTGAGCCAGTTGCTCACCCATCGCATGATGTGTTTATCCAGCTGGGGGCTGGACGTTTTGTCCAGAAGAATCCTGAGAGAGACAGTATCAAAAGCTTTACTGAAATCCAAAAAGATTACATCAACTGGCTTCCCTAGGTGGGTTACCTTGTGTCCTGGGTTAGTTAAATATTCTATTACCACCCACAAAAGCTGGATAAATTTCATAATTACACACCTGGGACTCCTTATCTCAACTGAGATAAGCACTCCAACCGACAGGAAGTACTACCCACCCTGGTTATCTGTTCTCAGGTAATGGCCCATTAGCACCACTCAGCCTGACTACTTGGTCTGAACCCTTCCGGAACATTTTGAAGGACCCTAGGACTCCTCCAAGCTCATTACTGAAACAATCAATAGAACACCCGGAAGATCCTCTTCCATTGTGAAAGTCCCCGCCCCTGGGGGAGGTGCCAGCCAAGAAGCACAGCATAAAACAAGGGTTTTGGATGGGAGAAGATACYCTCGAYTCGACGGGACTCCGCTCTCGGGACTCYMSWCTCGACGGGACTCTCGATTCGACTCGA
The DNA here is from genome assembly GCA_018881555.1 of Amblyornis subalaris. Taxonomy (NCBI): domain Eukaryota; kingdom Metazoa; phylum Chordata; class Aves; order Passeriformes; family Ptilonorhynchidae; genus Amblyornis; species Amblyornis subalaris. The sequence goes on along the minus strand of JACAXG010000644.1, from coordinate 3,229 downwards.
CTAGACTCCACTCCTCGGAATTGGACTTAGCTACTCCACTCCACTACCGGGACTGGATTACCAGGCCTTCCTGCAGGACCAGTGCCTAACCGGACTGCACAGCTACCACTCAGGTCAACAGGGTATCAGGTTGTACCGTGACTCTGTCGGTTTGTTTAAGCCCATGTTTCTGTATTACTGCATTTATTTTAACCTTTTTWATTAAAATTGTAATTTTGACCTAAAATCTCTCGAGGTATTCGGTGTGGGGTTAACTTCCCCTGCTGGTTTACAGCCAAACCAGCACACCTTGTCATAAAAGGAAATGAAGTTTGATAAGCAGGACTTTCCCCTTGCGAACCTGTGCTGTTTTGACTAATGACTGAATTGTCTTACAGGTGTTTTTCAATACCTCCCAGAATAATCTTCTCCATAATTTTACCAGTCACTGAAGTGAGACTGACAGGCCTGTAGTTACCAGGGTCATCCCTTTTTCCCTTTTTGAAAATCGGGACAACATTTGCCAGCTTCCAGTCAACTGGGACCTCTCCAGATTCCCAAGACCATTGAAAAAGCATTGAGAGAGGTCTCATGATGACATCAGCCAGCTCTGACTACCCTGGGGTAAATCACATCAGGCCCCATAGACTTATAGGGATCCAGCTGGAGAAGCAAATCCTGCACAAGTTCAGAGTTCACTGGAAGTTCATAATTCTCACAGTCATAGTCCTCCAGCTCAGGACTCTGGGGATGCCAGAGCCCATCACTGGTGTCAGACCAAGGCGAAGAAAGGATTAAACATGTCTGCTTTGTCTATGTCCCTGTTTGTGAGATGACCATCCTTATCAAGTAACGGGCCAGTGTTATTTCTGGTCTGCATTTTGCTATTAACATATTTTAAAAAGCCCTTTTTATTGTCCCCCACATTACTGATCAGGTTCAGCTGTAATTAAACTTTGGCCGCATGAATTTGCTCCCTGCAGTAGTAAGCAGCATCTCTGTATTCATCCCACATCACCTGACCTTGGTTCTACTGGGCATACACCTTCCTTTTTTGCCTTAGCTCCAGATCATCCCTGCTCAGTGAAATCAGCCTTCTGCCTTGCCTGCTTGATTTCCAACATTTGGGAATTGCCTGCTCCCGTGCTCTTAGGAGGTGGTGCTTAAAAAGTGACCAGCACTGATGGACCCCAGCACCTTCAAAAGCATTTTCCCAAGGGACCTTACTCACTAGTTCCCTGAGCAGCCTGCAGTCTGCTCTCCTCGTGTTCAGGGTTGAAGTTTTGCTGTCACTTTTCCTCCTGTAGGAGATTTTAAAGTCGACTGCTTTGTGGTCACTCCGGCCAAGACAGCCACCAATTGGCACTTCACTCATGAGTCCCTCTCTCTAAACAAGCTACAAATCAAGGAGAGTACCTTTCTGTCTTGGTTTAAAAGACAGATGTATGCCTTCACCAAGAAGTTATCATCCAGGTATTTTAGCAGTCTTCTGGATCTGTTTGTACCAGCTGTATGGTATTCCCAGTTAACATCTAGCAAGTTGAAGTGCCCCATAAGGACAAGGGTGGTTGACTTAGAGGTATCCCTTAGTTCCTGTTATGGGTTCGAAAAATGAGAATTTGTTTTCTTTCCCCCATGTAGCAGAGAGGCTGTGTAGGTGGGGAGGGGCTGGCCGGGAACTAATGGGCAATACTTAAGAACAAAGAAAGTTATCTGTCCAACCGCATTCCGCGATGATCACCCAGAATGGACGATACTTAAGGACAAAAGGGATCACTTGTCCAGCCCAGAGGCCAGGAAAATTCCCTCAATTAAAGAAAACAAAGAGCTGGAAATATTGGCAAGGGGGTTGTTTCCCCAGAGGCTGGAGCTTATCATCGCAAGAGATGAAGGGGGACTTGCCGAGACTTTGGCGAGAGGTGGGTGGAGACCGGGCTCGCCTCTCTTCTCTGCTCGGCGTTTGGTGAGGACGGTCGTGTCTGCAGCGAGTGCCGTTTTTGCTCTGGGAACACCGCTACGCTGTGACGTCTCTGCCCGCTTGCTCCAGAGCACGGATACATTGTGACATCTCCGCGAGGGTCCCGCCGTGGCACAGAGTACAGAGTTACACTGTAACGGGTTGCCGCCTGGAGCTGCTCGCCTCTGCCGTCTATGCCACCAGCCTGGGTTTCTGCTCCACGTGGGTTGGCACCGGGGTCTGCTCGTCTCTGCTGTTCCTGCCTTCTGCTGGCCCCTCGGTGGGTGATACCGAGGTCCATCACTCCCCAGTCAACCCTGCCTGCCTGCGCTGCTTGCTGCCCGCTGCCGAGATTGGTGCTGAGCCGGGCTGCTGACCTGTGGGTTCGCACCGGGAGCGATCTCCCTTCTCCCTCTCCCGCTCACCGGAGCCTCCATTGCCACGTGGCGAGGTTGCCGCGCTCGCGCCACAGCGCCCCCTGCAGCCGCGGGGGAGTCACCGCAGCTTCTCTGCTCCAACAAAGAATCTCCCAACGACAAAGGACTGTTACGGGGTTTGTCTGTTCTCTTATTGTTGCTGTTTATCTGTCTTGTTATATATATATAAATATATAACCCTAGTAAAGAACTGTTATTCTTTTTACCACATCTTTGCCTAAAAGCCCCTTAATTTCAAAGGTATAGTAATTCGGAGGAGGGAGGGGGGTCATCCTCTATTGCAGAAAGGTTTCCCACCTTCCTTGACAGACACCTGTCTTTCAAAACACGACAGTTCCTTAAAGAATAATTTGTTGGTGTCATCATCCTGGATGCCTAGCTGTGGTGGTTTGACCTTGGCTGGACACCAGATGACCATCAAGCCACTCTAAAACTTCCCTTTTCCCACCTGTACAGGGGAGAGAAAGTAAGATGGAAAACAACTCACAAGGCAGTTTACTCAAGAAAAAGTGAAAGGTTGGATGCATACAAGCAAAGAAAGGAAAAAAATTTTAATTCTCTACTTCCCATCAGCAAGAAATGTTCAGCCAGAGAAAAAGGAGGAGAAGGACAAGGAGAAGAAGACGGAGAAGGACAAGGAGAAGAAGACAGAGAAGGAGAAGGAGGAGAAGGAGAAGAAGGAGAAGGTTAAGAAGAAGGAGAAGGTTAAGGAGAAGGAGAAGGAGGAGAAGGAGAAGGAGAAGGAGAAGGAGGAGAAGGTTAAGGAGAAGGAGAAGGAGGAGAAGGAGAAGGAGAAGGAGAAGGAGAAGGAGAAGGAGGAGAAGGAGAAGGAGAAGGAGAAGGAGAAGGAGAAGGA
>JACAXG010000643.1:49011-65399 GCA_018881555.1 Amblyornis subalaris | reverse complement strand
ACAATTAGTCAAACCTATTTCAGGCCTAGCTTCTTAAGCAATTATTAACTTCTTAATTAACTCCAGCTGGGTTTATCTGTTACATTTGTTCTAACTGATTCTACTGATTCTAACAAAGCTAACCTTAAGTAAAAATCTAAAATCTTAGAATTTCGTGTCTCAGGTATACTGTTTCATTGCATGTATTTCCTTGCTTTTATGTTGCCTTCACGTTCATAGTGACAGACGCACATGTTATCACAAAAACAAAAGGGGGAATATAACTCCCCAGGAATATTTAGATAATGCAATATTTATACTAAAGTTTTTGCAGGCAGATCATCGATTCTGATCCCCAGCAGAGCGATACTGCTCTGACGATTTGCGTGTGCAGAACCAATTTCTAAAAGCTTTAAGTAAGGATCCACAATCGGGTGTGCAATGGCAAGGCCCAGCTGGTTGACTAACCTAGGGGAGAAGGCAAGCATGTGTTTTATTACCAATAGGTCTAAAGTGGTTACCTGCTCGACTGGAAGTACATCGGTCACCTCTGAGAAAATGAGGCCCAGTGAGAGGAAGAATGACCTAATCACCATCCAGCCCTTGTGGCCAAGGCAGGAGCAGGGGTAGGACTGCCAGGAACATGGCTGTGCCTGGAGGTTTACTGAGGCAGCCTGCCAACAGAGGCCTTGTGTCCCACTGCACCTACCATCATGTTATTGTGTTCCTGCTGACCTTCTTCAGCTATTCCCTGTTCCACGTTTCCAGAAAGTCACTCGGTAATGCTAAAGTCAGCATTTTCCAGCTAATGGACTTCTTCCTGTCTAAACAGCACAGCCCCTGAGCTCCAGCCATAAGAGCTTTGGAACAGCAGTCACTTACTTCCAAGTGCAGAAGAGGCAGCTCTTTCTCTCTGGGGACATTGGACACTATCTTTTTGTTTTCCTGTGCTGCGGGTCTCTTTGTCAGTGGCATGGTTGTTTTTGATGGGTTTTATTGATTGTGAGCTGTATTCCATGTATTTTATCCTGTGACCAGCAAATGACCAGTAACAGTCTTAATAAGATACTGGCTTTACAGGTGCGGACTGTTTTAGCATTACAATAAATGCTGCCTCTGTCGTTGAAAAACAAAAGGGGGAATTGTTGAGGCCAATAGCTAGTCTGAAGGCTTCACAGATCTTAATTTGGAGATGGTTAGCTTCTATTCATGAGAAAAGCCCATGAGAAGAAAAACAATTAGTTTTTACCCATGAAAATGTAGTATCAACAGAAGCAAGAAATCTAAACAATAGAAGGAGAAAAACAGCAACATATCTGCACTTGTTATTTTTCTGGATGCTTGAATGCTTACGCTATAGGTGTCCAATGGTAGTATATTGTAGTTAATGATAGTCAGTGAATCTATTGTAGTAATTTAGCAGCCAATGGCTATGTAACACAAATGATAACATACAAAAGTGTATAAAGAGAGGCTGCTTTGTTTAATAAACGCTTTTTGCCCTTTGTCTGAGGCACTGTCCGTGTGTGTGTCATAGCCACCCCTACAGCGACAAACCTTAATATCATTTCATATAATAGATGCTACAAACATGACCCACTGCTTCTCTCTCATAACCTGTACTCATGGAAAAACATGTACTTATGATTTTACTCTCACCCATGATGTAATTCTATATTGTACAGGATATACAATGAAAGACAGACAGCGGAGACTGGCCTATAGGAGTGTCACCTTACTCCTGAAAGAATCACAGGTCTCACAATCCCGAATTGCACAATCCCCTGACAGAACGAGTAAGAAACCCACAGCAAACAATCCTATGGGGACAACCTGTTATTATAAAATCTCAAAAGACTCACATCTTCCCCTATTTATAAATCATTATTTTACCTTTAATTTTGATGGGGAACCTCTACAGAGTTCTGGCTATTCAGGATCATCATGAACAATCCTTCTGGATGAAGGAAAAAACATAATATCTCTATTTGGAGTAATTGAGCCAAGAGAGAGAACTGAGGGGGAAGGAAGAGTGACATTCAAAAGGAGAACAGAATGGAATCAGGATCACCAAATAACTACATTCTATATATCAATGAATCAGGCAATAATTGTAGCCTGCATATTTCCAACAACTAGTCATGTCTCTGGATTTACAAGCATAAACATAAAAATTGAAAGCACACATGATGCTACTAAATGTAGTATCTTCTCGTGTACTGAAAACATTTGTATACAAACCACAACAATTACCGAACTCACAAGAATCTCCTGTACCAAATATGTGCTAAGAGCAGGAGATTCGAGTTCCTCCTACCAAAAATCCTCCCGTGCTTGGTTACTTGAGGAAATAACACCCACTACCACAAATATTCCCACCACAATTACTGCAACAAAACCAGCAAAATGTGCAGTTAGAAATCACAACCAAACTTTTGTTGGACCATATGTAATAAAACAATCCAATGAGCAACAGTTATTATGGAATCTTCAATACTCCCTGAAGAGGGTTCAAGTTAAAGTTCAAACAGATGTATCAACAGTAAAACTGGAATGCACCCCTTTTATCAGTGTTGCTCTACAGGGGTGGAAAACTTGGTTAGGTCCTCAAAGCAAATCAAACGGACAAAAGAGAGACATAAGTGGATGGTTTGGATCAGGACTGGGAATCCTAAACTCCATTGATCAAGAGGTGCTTCTCAATAAAATTAGCACTGTAACTTCAGAATTATGTACAATAGACACTCCCTTACAATCCTCTTTGCTCACATTAGCAGATACTCAGCATTTGGCTGTAAACTTACTGCATAAATTAGAAGAAATAATGAAACAAGATTTCACTAACATGGCAACAGCCTTAGGAATAGTTAAAAATAATGTATCTGTAGCCTTAGGATGTGTCCAAGCACAGCAATGGGTACAAACAGTGGTATCTGGTGTAATTAGAGAAGGGAGATCAGGTATTTTGCCATATGAACTACAAGAAATAACTGCCAAAAATGTTACTGAATTTGAGAAACAATACCAGTCGTGGTGGAAACTAGCCAATTTCACTTATGAACAACATAGCAAAAACATTACAGCTTATGTTCTAACCATACAAAATGCTTCTGTCATCAGCATTTTTCCTATTGCTGCTTTGGGAACCGAACATAATGGAACCATAATCAGGCCTATAGGACATAATGTCTGGGGAAAATAAAACAGCAAAACTAAAAATTGGCAAACTGTAAGTACTGAAGGGTGCATTCCCCATAATCACCTGGGCTTTATTTGTGAAAATGCAGTGCTGGAGACAGAAGATTTATGTTTGGACACAAAGCATAGCACATGTACCTTTGAGATGTTCCCTTTCTGGGAAAAGTTGCCAGAGAAGTTGATGTCCCATCCCTGGAAGTGTTCAATCTCAGGCTGGATGGAGCCCTGGGAAACCTGGTTTAGTGGAAAGTGTCCCTGCCCATGACAGGGGGGTTTAAGGTCCCTTCCAACCCAAACCATTCTATGAAGTATGGTGTCACGGCGTGGCCTCGTCCAGCTGGAGGTCAGTGGCCGCAACCTTCCTAGAAGCCTCATGCTTGTCCGGCGGTGCCTCAGTGCAACGTGCGACAGCCAGTGGGAAAGGCACAGTGCTGTGCCTTCCACCCGCTAATCCCACCAATGCAGGTGGTTAAGCAGGCAGTCACACAGTGGACACCTTAAGATGGGAATAAAGAGTCGGAGGTGGACTCTCCTTATGATGTTCCACAGAAGGTCTTTATTCTTGAATGGTCAGGGAAGGAAAGCCAAAAGAATAGGGTGACACAAGGTTTTATACAGCACAGACAAGGGGCGGAGAAAACACTGAGGGCCAATCACATTAGGGTTAGGGGGAGGAGAAAAGGTGGGGTTGCAGTATACAAACCAATAAGGGTAGGCGAGGGGAGGAGCAGGGGAACAAAGTCAATGGGGCATCGAGTGAGGGAGAACATTCTGGAACATAACCATATACAGAACATAGATTGACAAGGATAAACCAACTGAATGGGGGAGCACACTACTCCAAGGCCTGGGAGAGAGAGACTTTCCTCCTTACCACAATCTAGGGGGAGATCCTGGACCTCAGAGCCTTTACTTAACACAACGCCTGGGCTCCTTGGCCTCACTGGCTCCTTGGTTACTTGTGTGGCTGGCCTATCCTCTGCAGCATCTCCAGCTGCAGGCCAAGCCACCACCATAGTATGGCAATTTGAAGAATAAATGAACGACATTTCTCCAGCTGGTTTTCGTTTTTTTATTCATCTCTGGTTTGTTAGCATTTAAAGATGATATTTTGTGAATTCCTATAGCATCTTTAGAGAGGGACTGGTGGACAGAGGAGAACTAAGTTGGTTAAAAGTGCAACTCCTTGCAGAACCTGCCTCAATAGCCCTTCTATATTGGTGTATTATGTACATGACCACCTACGTGTAAGTAGACTCATGCTAGTCATTAAAAGATACATTAGCTTCAACAACAGATGCGAATCAAACTCAAGAATATTTTGCATTCTATATGGATTAGTAGTTTTAACATGCTTCATTGTGCATGAAGATTAGGAAAAAGATTTTAAGCTAATGTAGGTCACAGGTTGTAATTGGATGAAGTTTTGGACCAATGAACAGTTGTTTTCGCCTAGCAAAAATTTGCATATTGAGAAGGGAGAAGGCGGAAGAGATGCTGGAAGTTCATCCATCTTAGTTCTCCGCTCTGAACTCAAGAGAGAGGGGCTGCAGGTCCCAGGGGGCTCCGGCCCCTCTGGGGCTGAGCTGCCTGGCTCTGCTGCCTCTCTGAGAGGTGGCAGGAGGAGAGATACTCATTGGGCGGAGACAGGGCCCCGCCGGCAGCCCCGAGACCATGGCGGGACCTTCACCGCTTCTGGAGGCGTGGGTTCATTTCGAACTAAGACCTACTATGCCGCGGTAAGCACTGCATTGGAGACCGCATGCCAAGAGAGAGGTATAATGAGGACTTTCTAAGATCAAGATCCTTCAGATATATACGATAAGATGCTAGCCTTTCTTCCAAGCTAGAGAGAGAGAAAGAAGCCTTGGCATGGAGAGAAGACAACATGGCAGGGCCACATGGCCGAGGGCCTACTATGGTGGCACCAGAGTCAGAGGGGAGAAGATACATCAAATGTACAGCTGGGACTTTTTCTTCTGTAAGCCTTGGTGAGCTTTAAATGCAACTTAACTATTCTCCTATAAGCAAATGGAACATATTTGGGGGGATGAAGAGTCTATTTCCCACACCGTGGGAGAAGTGCATAGATGCTGAGATATTTGTGGAGATTGAAGAGAAGGACCTTTTACCTTTTCCAGACTGGAATAACTCATCTCATCCTTAAAAAACATACCCCATGAACTGTTTTCTTGGGAGAGGAACTGGTTTTCTCACTGCAGTAGTAAATCTCGGGCGAGACTACTGCTTGTGATGGAGTTGTAGCAGAAGAGAGACACTGCTTCTGAAGGACTCTTAAAAATGCCATATATTTTCTTTTATCTTCATGCATTCGGTAGAAGGTGAGATTGGTGGTTTTTTGGGAGAAGGGAAATGTATCTTATGTATTGCCTTAATATCTGTTTATTATTCTTTTATTTTTAGCTCTGTTAGTATTAGTGAATAAACTATTTTACTATTTCAAGCTTGGAGCCTGTTTTTGCTGTTCTTATATCCTCTTAGGAATATAATTTGGGGGTCTGGGGGTCTTCTCCAGGCTAACCCATTACATGTATAATCAAATTCTAGATAGGAGTTTGTTGCGGATGGAGTGACACACTTCACTTGTAAGAGAAAAGTAGTAATATGTTTATTGATATAAAACAGCAATTTAACAAAGTTTGATAATAAATGCGACAGTGGTCTAACAAGATTTGATGGCAAAGTACTTGATTATTGACTGTTAGAATTTCGTTTTTTTTACTTTTACTATTTCGAGAGTTCTTTGCTCTGAGTTTGGAATGAAACGCAGGAGGCGCTGAGATGTTCTTCTAACAGGTTGTTTATTAAGTTCTTATCTATTGCATAGCAGCACAGAGTGTTCTCTAAGTTAGGAAGGTGGAAAATGGCCTCGAACTGTGAGTTCCAAGGTTATTTAAAGCTTAATTTACCCAAATATAGATTGCCAACTAACATGTTTTTACTTATAATCCAGTCACTGTCCATTTAGCATCTGCAATGCAGGCTTTTTTGCACCAATGGTTAAACTACTTAGGTTTGTGAAGAAGAAGGAAGAAAGAAGAAGTATAAACCCACACCCAAAATCCTCCATCTTGCTACCAATACATTACTAATAACTCATAAACTGAATCTTCTACATTTCTACATATTTCACCCAGTGACATAACAAATTGCTTTTTAATCACAACAATGAAAGACTGAAATTTAGGGTTCCGACAATTGACTGCATAGAGGACAGGGTCAGACAAAACTGTCAGGAAGACCTTCACATTGTCATGAGGTTCAGAAAGGACCTCCTTGCATTCCAAACTCCTCCTCAGAGGGGAGTTTAGGTGTAGCTGGATCCAGACTTAGTTCCAGACTTGGTCAACAATTTATGTCTAAATGATTATATATGCACTATCAATCCTTATATCACTTAGCTAAGATTTTAAAGTTTAGAATGCTATTAATCCTTTACTGAGAATCTATTGAGGTGAAGAATCTCTCAGTCTCAAGGAGTAACCTTGGGAGGCATCCCTACTCAAAGGGAAATCCTGGCACACAGCCCGCTGCTGTGAGCCATCAGGCTCTGGGCTATCTGGTATTTATGGAGTAAGATAATTGAATTATAGTTATATCTGCAGATCAACTACAGAAGTTAGTTTCTTCCAAACTTGGCTTGAGTTGGACCTTGACCAGCACTATGGTTAGGTGGGCACATTGCTCAGATTAGTTCTTGGCTACTGTGTTATCTGTCTCCCCCAAATCCACTTTGAGTTGGATGCAGCCATCACAACCAGATGCAGCCATCACAACCAGATGCAGCCATTACAACCACCACTGGTGGTTATCACTTGAGCAGGTGTGAGACTGAAAAGATTGATGTCTTGAGACATTTTGGGGTGCATGTGTGTGGGGGAAGGGGCAAGTCGGGCCTTCTCCTTTTGAGGCAGTGCACTGCCCTGTACACCCCCACCTCCAGAGCCTGTATCCCAGCCCAGCAGTGTCTGCCAATCCCTGACACATTGAAGGCAGTGTTCCACACTCCCCTAACCCAGCTCCTGAGTGGACAAATGACCAGAAGTCCCACCTGGGAGAAGGGCCCAAGAAGGCCAAGGGGTATTTAAGGCTGAACACAAGGCAATTACGTTGTCTGGACCCTACCTCTTCTTGGAGTTTATATCATTGTTGGAACCCAGGAGTTGGTAGCTATATGTGTGCTTTTCTATATATTTTCTTTCTTTCTTTCTTTCTCTTTCTTTCTTTCTTTTTCTTTCTTTCTTTCTTTCTTTCTTTCTTTCTTTCTTTCTTTTCCTTCCTTCCTTCCTTCCTTCCTTCCTTCCTTCCTCTTTCTCTTTCTCTTTCTCTTTCTCTTTCTCTTTCTCTTTCTCTTTCTTTCTCTTTCTCTTTCTCTTTCTCTTTCTCTTTCTCTCTCTNTCTCTTTCTCTTTCTCTTTCTCTTTCTTTCTCTTTCTCTTTCTCTTTCTCTTTCTCTTTCTCTCTCTTTTTCTTTCTCTCTCTCTCTCTCTTTCTCTCTCTTTCTCTTTCTCTCTCTTTCTCTTTTTCTCTTTCTCTTTCTCTCTCTCTCTTTCTCTCTTTCTCTTTCTCTTTCTCTTTCTCTTTCTCTTTCTCTTTCTTTCTTTTTTTCTTCTTATTCCCTCTTCTTGGAATTCGTGAGTAATTTGAAATCGAACAGGCTTAAAGTTTAAGTTGAATGGGCCAAGTTAATGCTTTGAGAAGTGTTTTATGTTGATTGAATGTTGCACTAAGCCTTTTGCCAAAGTTTCTTTGATTTTTCTAAAGTTGCCAATAAAGTCTTTTGTGTTGTTTTGACCTCTTGAGAATATCTTGTTGGTATTTCTCCCATGCATCTAACTCGGAGTACATGAACAACTGTAAGCCCCTTTAAAAGTCTTGTCGAGCAAGTTGTTTGGGGCATTACAGCAGGGTAACAGGAAATCAAGGACAGGTTGGGAGGGGAAGCACACTGTCACAGAGGGGTATATATTTATTCCTTGCATTAGAAGCAGCATTTCAGATTTGGATCTGACCAACAAGTAGGAACTTGCATTTTAAGCAAGTCTAACTTTGGGTAAAAATTAGCCTGATTTAAGATCCACTCCATTGAATTCCACCCTAAAGTGTTAAACAAACATGGATCTGCTGTTTGCAAAGTAACAGTGCAATCATATTGTCTGAAGTGAAGCAGCATGAGGGTGGTGAAGCACTGGAATAGGTTGCCCAGAGAAGTTGTGGACACCCCATCCCTAGAAGTGTCCAAGGCCAGTCTGGATGGGGCTCTGAGTAACCTGATCTAGTGGATGGCATCCCTGTACATGGCAGAGGAGTTGGAACTAGATGATCTTTAAGGTCCCTTCCAACCCAAGCCTTTCTATGATTCTATGGCCTTATACAGTATAGGTATTGACAGAAAGAAAATATCCACCAATGTTTACTCTGGGATAGACTTCGCCATTAGCATGTTATTCAACACAAATCACATGGAAGGAAGTAATTACACCCTCTCCCTTAAAATGCAATCTAATCATGTAACAGAGAGGAAGGAGAATTTATTGCATCTAAGTTGGAAACAAAAAAACATCGTGAATAGCTCTGTACCCAGTGTCATATATATTCTTCTAAATGTGCTGTTTTGTATGAGTTGCCATAGAATTGTAACCTGAGAAACCTTGATAACGCAGCTCTGGTTTTAGTACAGAGCAAAGCAGTGTTCCCACATGCAGTGACATAGAATGGACATGCCATACTGGCTGTTACTAATGTGGGAGTAAGGATTCCCAAAGCTGCTCTTGGCCCACAGTAAATACATGGGTACAATGACTCATCTGACATTTATCAGGTTCACCACTGCACGTGTAGATCTATAGCTGAAAAATAAACAAAAATTTGAGATCAAAAATTGTGGCCCCAGTACCAACAAACAGGTTACACAACTGGCAGCTCTATGAGTAATTTTTATACACATATTGAATGTTGTTCTTGATGTGTCTTCCATTTAAAGTCGATGATGTTTGAGATTAGGAAGGAATGACCAAAATTCCCTGTATTGACTACTGAAGACAGTTCTACCAAGTACTGACTTACATAAAAAGAACAGTTGCTTATTTTCTCAGCAAAAAATTTCTTTGAAAAGAAGCCGAGGCACATAGCCGGTAGACGGCCGCATTTCAGTTTGAGTGCTTTCTAGTTAACCTATATTTTATAGATGGCTGTTGCGGATAGGTAAAACCTTGCAAAATGAAGGCCTTGTTACCCTTGTAAAATCATGGCTCACTTCTGTTACTTTGGCTAAGTAAAAAGGCCTCTGGGAATGAGCTCAGCTAACTTAGAAGTAGAGAAAACAAGTTACATAACTTTTGCATGATCACCTCATGGCTTATGGTGACTGGTTGAATTATTGTTTGTTGTGTTTCAATGATATGTATTCTGATAATGACTAACTGCTTAAAAACGGCTTGATTTTTGTAATAAAGCTCGCTCTCCTTCGCACCTGCCTGGGAACTCTGTATCACTCTATCGACACATGGCAACCAAGAAACTAGAAGTAGACTGCTAAGGCACACACAAAGCTTTGAGTATATATCACTCCCTGTCTATTAATGATTCATTTATTTCGATTAGGCTCTTTAGTTTGGGGTTTAGTTTGTTTGTTTTGTAAATCCTATATATTTACAGTAGGCTAAAGACTTATCAGTACTCTGTGAAGTGTGTAATACTGCTCCTAGGATGCAAGAACCTGTTCAAGGCCAAGAGCCTCCTCTACTGAGAGGTAGGTTCTATCCACTCCAGGAGCTGTTAATCTCAAAATTGAAAATGAAGATATTAATAGCAATTTTTTCTTCCCCTGCCCCTTCCCTCCCTTTAAATTAACTTGCAGAAAAAGTGAGTTAATCAGATCTGCTACTTAAAAACTCTTTGTGATAATCCATGTCACCCTTTTACTGCCCACTTTCTACACTTTCTACTTTTATAGCAAGAACATTTTTATAGAAACCAACCCAGTAGCTTCAGGACTCTGCGTATTCCACATTCCACACTAGCAAACCCTCCTATCACTATAAATTACCTCTGCACTGCAGGCTCCCATCACCTACCTATTCACTTCATAAAATGAATCAAGGTCCTCATCTATAAAGCTCTCAGTGCCTTAAGATATCAAATATTTGAGGTCAAACTCACCTCTTTACAGCAGCTCTTGCCAGGGACTACATACCTACAAACACACAAACTTTAGCTTTCAAAGGATTGAACAAGAAATTCTCCCAGGAACAGAATCCAAACTTCAGATTTTCTTTCAAGGAAGATCTGCTTCTGTCCCAGTATGGTTGCCATCATATCAAAGTGAAACACATGCCCCTTCAATAAAGCTAAACGATATTCAGTGAAATCCCATGTAGAGCTACATACATATTATTAATAAAGAACACATTGAAAAAAACCTCTGTTTTGTCTTGGACTCCTTCACAATGCTGTCATGCTTCAATTCTGCAGATATACATGTTGAAATGGGGGGCAGGGGGAAGAGCTTTCTACTGAACTAGGCAAGGATGATTTTCCCCTGCCTTCTATTCAACACTTTTACTGACAGATTTTTAAAGGTAGTCATAATCTTCTGATGCACTGATTTGAAATATGCAGAATGCTTATTTAGTATTTCAATTACATTAATATCCAAATCATTCTCCATTAACATGCTTGCTCTATAATATATTGATGCCTTATCCAGGACTACCTAAAAAGAGAGAGGCTTGACAAAGATCAAAGGGTTAAAAGCGGTGGTGTTTATTTGAAGGCCTTCAGGTACATCCAGGGCAGTCAGAGCTCACTCAGGGGGCTTACACCCTAAGGTGGACCCCCTAAGATCAGCTTCCCAAGATGGACCACCCAAGATGGACAACCAGTCACGAGTTCTCCATACTTTTATAAGTTTGGTCTATTAGCATATCGGGGCTAGTTCTTCCAATTAGAGCTTTAGGTAATGAAGTAATTCACCCCAAGTTTGCTCCCTCCTCTTCAGCCGTTGTTTACAGATAGGCAGTAAGGTGTCCTTGAGGTCCAGGCCTGAAGATGGATTGTTTTGTCTAAAGGCAGTAGCTAACATTTTATATGGGCTTTAGAGTTACACACTAAGAATTGCAGGGTAACAAATACAGGAAAAATATAAAAGCTAAAATCCTAAGGCATCAATATTACTGAAGGTGACCCCCTCCTCAAGTTGCTGTAATTTCCTTTCCTTACTGCTTCATAGATCCTTAGACTGAATTTCATTAGCATCTAACAACCCAGTATGCTTGATCTAGGTAGGTCATGCTGAATTTAGTTACTACCCTCCTTTTGTATAAACCCAGCCTCTGTATGTCTGTAGCTATGTTGTGCTACACTCACCAAGGGGAGGACCACACAAGGATCTAAACTTGAAATCGCAGCCCTTATAGTGGGGCTCTGTACAGACCTCATAGCAAGCTATGGACACTGTCACAAAGACCTTAAAATCCAAATAAACAGCAAGTGAAAGGTGATCTGCATTTTACAAATAGGAAAATGAGGCACTAAAGATGATGCATCTATCCAAAGTAAATGGCAGAGCACAGAAAGGACAGCAGATCTGCTCTAGTCCTATAATACTTTTGCCACTCAACTGTCAGTGTAATTGTTTAACACAGCTTTTGATTTCCCAGTGTCATGGGTTGTGATTGGATAAAGTTTTGGACCAATGAACGCTTGCTTTCGCCTGGTGAAAATCTGCATATTGGGGAGGAAGAAGGTGGAAGTTCCTATTCATCCCTCTTGGGACTCCCTTGCCGCGGGACTGGCGGGCCCCACTCCGGGGCGGCTCCAGCCCCGGAGCCACGGTTCCGCCGGTCACCGGGGCCGCTGGCTACAATGCCGCAGCCGCTGGGAGAGGAATATGCTATGCCCACAGCCGTAACACTGCTGGGAGCCGAGTGCAGCCTGCGGCGAGTCGCGGCTTGGGGTTTTCCCCCACCGCTGCCTGCCGCTTATGCTATCGAGCCTGCTGCCGGGAGTTAGTGCCTACCACTGTAATGAATAAGTGAATGATAATGCTGGCTTTCGCATATATGAATTTAACATTTACCAATGATAATGTACTATGTAGAAATAGTAAAATATATTTAAGATAATGTACTATGTAGAAATAATAAAATATAGTTAAGTAGGAACAAGACTAGAGTGAATTGTAACTTTGAAATAGTTGTAATGGATACATGGTAATAAATATCTTTAAGCTAATAAACTACAGAACCAGAGAACAAGACAATTCAAGACAAAAAAAAGATAAACTGCATGCATCCTGAAGTCTGCTATCTCACCAGATCTCAGATAGTTTATCACATCGAAAGCTCACACCTCCCAGAGAAATTGTCAACCACAAATTAAGTTATACCGAAGGAGGATGACAGCTGAAGTAATCCAGAGAACCCAAAAGTGGCATCAGAATGGTGAAAAGTACAAACACCAAGGGAGGGGGAGTCGAGTGAAGTGTAAATTACCTTTTGAGCTTAATGAATATGTAACAGTTTGGGAAGGTACTTAAGCTCACAGTAAAATGAATGGAATTGCGCCTCTGGAAAGATTTTCCAAGCCCCCAGCACTGTTTGCCTTTGTTTTACTAATAAATATTCAGTATTACGCTACTAAAATTTTGGCCTACGTATTCATTTATAACACCACCATGCCACGGCAATCACTGCACCGAGACTGCACGCCGCGAGAGATATGGAGAGGACTTTTTAAGATCAAATTCTACAGGCATAATTTGCAGATACTGGTTCTTCTACCAAGTCGGAGAGAGCGAAAAGGTATGGTCGCGCAGAGAAAGACAAAATGGCGCCGATTGCGTGGAAAAACCTGACATGGCAGCGTCAGAGTCAAAGAGAACAGATCCACTAAATATAGAGCTGAGACTCTTCTGCAAGCCTTGATGAGCTTTAAACATAACAATTTTTCTCTATAATCCATTTTTTATGGCACTTTTGGGGGATGAAGGATCTGACATAGCCACGAAAAGCTTATGTAGCCAGAATGTATAGATGTGATGCTGAGAAGCTTATTCATGCCAGGGTGTAGAGATGCTGAGAAACCTTTAGCGGTTGAAGAGGAGGACTATTTACCTTTCAGGCTAGGATTACTTTGTCCTTAAAAGACTCACCCCATGGACCTTTTCATATGACCCCATGCTGGTGGTTATAAATCACTGAGTGATTTGTGGGAGAGAAAAATTGATTTTTTCTATTCCGCGCTGCAGCGTTCCGGGCGAGAGCTGTGGTTATGGAAGTTACAACAGAAGAATCTCTTATTCTCATAAAAAACCCATGTTTGTCTCTCCTGCGATCGGTGGGAAGTGGGAAGGTTTTGGGAAGATAATATTATCTGTATATTATGCCTTCATATCATTATTACTTTTTTCTTACTTTTAGCTTGTTAGGTAATAAATATATTCTACTAATTCAAGTTTGTAATGGATAAGTGAATAATAATGTTGGCTTTCGCATATATGAATTTAACATTTACCAATGAGAATGTGCTATGTAGAAATAGTAAAATATAGTATGTAGAAATAATAAAATATAGCTAAGTAGAAACAAGACTAGAGTGAATGGTAACTTTGAAATAGTTGTAATGGATACATGGTAATAAATATCCTTAAGCTAACAAAACATGGTAATAAATATCTTTAAGCTAACAAGGCAATTCAAGACGACAAAAGATAAACTGCGTACATCCTGGAGTTTATCTCACCAGATCTCACAAGAATTTCAAGGAGGCTGTTATCGCACCAAAAACATCTCCCAGAGAAAGTGTCGACTACAAATCAAGAAGAAAGACAGATACTCCTAATCCTGAAATAACACAAGACGTCCACCATCCCCGGACAGGCATCGTGCTGGTGGAGGAGTGGGCAGGAATCAGGAAGGGGGGAATTGAGTGAAGTGTAAATTACCTTTTGGGCCTAATGAATATGCAACAGTCCGAAAAGGTACTTAAGCTCACAGTAAAATGAATGGAACTGCTCCTCTGGCAAGATTTGCCAAGCGCCCAGCGCTGTGTTTGCCTTTGTTCTACTAATAAATATTCAATATTACGTTACTAAAATTTTGGCCTATGCGTTCGTTTATAACAAAGTTTGTGCCTGTTTTTGCCGTGTACCTTTGGTTTCTCCTCTGAGGAATATATTCGTGGGGTTGTCTGGGATTTATCCAGGCGAGCCCACGACACCCAGTCAAATCTTCAGACAACAGATTTGTATTTGAAACATATTTGCTCTTTCTGTGAAGAATGATAACATTATCATTCTGCACAGAAATGAGGGAAAGGCTGTGGATGTGTTTACCTGGACTTCAGTAAAGCCTTTGATACTGTCTCCCACAGCATTCTCCTGGAGAAGCTGCAGCCCATGGCTTGGACAGGTGCACTCTTTGCTGGGTAAAAAATGGGCTGGATGGCCGGGCCCAGAGAGTGGTGGTGAATGGTGCTACATCCAGTTGGCAGCTGGTCACTAGTGGGGTTCCACAGGGCTCAATATTGAGGCCAGTCCTGTTTAATATCTTTATCAATGATCTGGATGATGGAATCAAGTGCACCCTCAGTAAGTTCACAGACAACACCAAGTTGTGTGGGAATGTCAATCTACTGGAGGGCAGGAGGGCTCTGCAGAGGGATCTGGACAGGCTGGATTGATGGGCCGAGGCCAATGGTATGAGGTTCAATAAGGCAAAATGCCGTGTCCTGCACCTGGGTCACAACAATCCCCTGCAGCACTACAGGCTGGGGGCAGAGTGGCTGGAAAGTGGCCCAGTGGAAAAGGACCTGGGAGTGCTGGTCAACAGCAGCTGAACATGATCCAGCAGTGTGCCCAGATGGCCAAGAAGGCCAATGGCATCCTGGCTTCTATCAGAAATAGTGTGGCCAGCAGGGCTAGGGGAGAGATCATACCCCTGTACTCAGCACTGGTGAGGCCACACTTTGAGTACTGTGTCCAGCTCTGGGATTCTCACTACAAGAAGGACATTGAGGTGTTAGAGCATGTCTGGAGAAGGGGAACAAAGCTGGTGGAAGGTCTGGAACATAAGTCCAATGAGGAGTAGCCGAAGGAGCTGTGGTTTAGGCTGGAGAAAAGGAGGCTTACGGGAGACCGTATTGCTCTCTACAACTACCTGAAAGGAGGTTGTAGCCAGGTGGGTGTCAGTCTCTTCTCCCAAGCAACCAGCAATAGGACAAGGGAAAATGGCCTCAGGTTGTGTGAGGGAAGGTTTAGGTTGGATATTGGGAAAAATTTCTTCACAGAAAGAGTGGTTAAACATTGGAACAGACTGCCAGGGAAGTGGTGGAGTCACCATCCCTGGGAGTGTTCAAAAAACAAGTAGACGTGGAACTTCATGAAATTTTGTGGGCATGGTGGTATTCGTTCAAAGGTTGGACTTGATGATCTTGATGGTCTTTTCCAACCTTAATGACTGTGTGATTCCATGATTATACATTCAGATTTTTGCAGGAATGCTCAGTGCTAGAAAAATTAATTGATTTAACTTCCTCCTGTGAATACAACACACAACCAATTCATATGTGCAGAAATCCCAACATAACTAGTAACTATACCACTATTTGGTTCTGTGATTAAAGCTCATCTGCACACCCACAGAGGAGCTCAGAGAGACAATGGCAGGAGAGGGAGCTCAAATAACACTCCTAGGCTCCTCCCAGGTGGCCATCAGCCCATCACAGGCCCATATCCAGAAACTCAGAGGAGCACAGGGGCACTATGGCCAGCAGGAAAACAAATCAAGGACTCCGGAGTGTTAAAGAAGCCATTGACTGAGCATTCTCACACCACTGCACGCCCCTCCAGGGGAAGGCAAGCTGGGGCCTACACTCTGCTATGGTGGTGGCTTGGCCTGCAGCTGGAGATGCTGCAGAGGATAAGTCAGCCACATAAGTAACCGAGGAGCCAGTGGGGCCAGGGAGCCCAGGTGGTGTATTAAGTAAAGACTCCGAAGTCCAAGATCTCCCCCTAGATTGTGGTAAGGAGGAAAGTCTCTCCCACCCAGGCCTTGGAGTAGTGTGCTCCCCTGTGGTTGCTGAAAAGCTGTTGACAGAGAGGTTTTCTAACTTTCCCAGCATTTTCGTGAGACTTCTCTCTGTCTCACTTTTCCCAAGCAAAACTACTGTAAACAATCCTAGGAGCTTTTG
>JACAXG010000643.1:0-21170 GCA_018881555.1 Amblyornis subalaris | reverse complement strand
GCTGGGGTGCGCTGGGTACCTGCAAAGTGTGTTCGTCCTGACCTGCGACCGCAGAGGCAAAATCCAGCCGACAGGCAAGGTGGAGACCGTGACCAAAGTGAAAGTCATCAAGAGGATGGAACATCGAGTGATGACTCAGATGCAGACGATGTGGGTGATCACCTTGATGGTCCCTCCACAAGCACAGACTGAGAGACTGAACATTGTTCATTTTTCTTTTTTTTTTTCTTTTTTAATGGAAAAAGGGTGAGATGTGGCCCTGCATTTTGCAGTTCTTCAGATGTGCAGTGTTTTTAGTTCGGCAAAATAGTTTCTCACGCACTTTTGTATAAACACGGATTGTTGACCTAACCGGCAAAGATTGTTATGAATTCCTAACCTATATGATAGACAATTCTATTGACCAGTGGACAGCAGGAGGTGGCATTCCTATCCTCCAGTCCACGGTGGTTTCTGAAAACATATAAATAAAGTTAGGGCAGAGGCCGGCTCTCTCTCCTTCCTTCCTTTTGGCCTCTGCCTGTTGGTGAACCCTGACAGCTGTCTCCGTGTGCTTATTCGAACCTGAGAACAACAGTAAATGAGAGAGAAAGAAAGAGAAAGAAAGAAATAGAAAAAGAAGGTGGAGGGGGACAGAGAGAGTGACAGAGGCAGATTAAGTAGAAACATATCACCCCTCCGTGGGTCCCAACGATGTCTCATTGCTCCCCTCCATCTGGTCTTCTTGGTGGTGAGAGTCCCCTGCTGAAAGGCAGAGAATTCAATGGATGTTTGGGCCAGATGGGAATGCCCAGGTACCTCCCCTGCAGGGGGGCAAGTTTGACACTGTCTCTTGCAAGACTGTGGATCAATTGCATCATTTTGCATCACGTGCAGTGCTCTGGTGCAAGGCCTCAGGTCTGGAAGCGCTTCGGGGGTCTTTGATGGATTGTGACACCTCCTCAGCTGCCCTTCACATGAATGTCCTGTGGATGCAGCTTTCCTGGGGTGGCGGGATGGTTTCACAGCTGAGACAGTTTGTGTAACGGAGGATGGGTGTTCACTGCCTCTGACCAGAGGTTGCGCCACACACCCGAGACCCTCCTCCTCCTCCCCCCTTGGTTGGGGGGGAGTCTGTGCAAGCCTGGAAGCAGATAAACCTGAGAGCTATGGCCTCCATCCCGAAGCTGCTGGGCTTGGCTCTCCCATGAATGCTCTCCCAGCCTTATCCATTACTTCCCAGACCTGAGATGCTTTGAACAATAGTGTCACTTTATCTTATCTCAAATTAACTCACAGTTCAGGGCCTCAGCCCAGGGGGCCCATTCAGGGTGCGGTGGTCTTCTTCGGTGCAGCTTTGTTGGTGCAGCTTTGTTATACAATTTTGCTATAATAGGCAAAAGTCTTTCATAAAAATGTTTAAGCCATGAACCATAATGTTTCAGTCTCTGACAGGCAGGTGTTGGTCTCTTCTCCCAAGTAACAAACAGTAGGACAAGAGGAAATGGTCTCAACTTGTGCCAGGGGAGGTTTAGATTGGATATTAGGAAAAATGTCTTCACTGAAAGGGTTGTCAAGCATTGAACAGGCTGCCCAGGGAAGTGGTTGAGTCACCATCCCTAGAGGTATTCAAAAGATGTGTTGATGTGGCACTTAGGAACATTGGTTTAGTGGTAGACTTCACAGTGCTAGATTAACAGTTGGACTGGATGATCTTAAAGGTGTTTTCCAACCTACACAATTCTATGATTTTAAGTCATCACAGCTGGAGAAACACTTCTGCACAAAGGGAATCAGAGAGAGTTGGAAAATTCAGAAAAACAGATTTTTGCATAGGCATAGTTTAGATAGCCCATCAGACACTTCCAGACTAAACATCTATCATCATCTGCAACTACAGAGAGATGAATAATGATGTAATTCCAATTCTTTGTTTCCTAATTAAGAGGAATCTATACTTGATTCAGTAAGTCATCTATGTAACAATTATTTTGCTGTGAAAGCTCTGGACCAGTTTTCCTCATCCAGTGCCTCAGCTTGATGCTGTTTGTTACCAATTAAGAATCAATCTATATAAACTCTGAAATGAAGTGTACACTGCCTTTTAAGTATGTTATGACTACTGTGCATAACTATAACGATCTCAAAATTCTGATGCTAATGCTCTACAGAACAGAAGACTTTTGAAGACCTCTTTAATAAGAATCTTGACATAATTCTCTCATCCTTGAAGTATTTTTTAATCTTTTTACATAACGGAAGCAATAGGTAAGAGACTTCAAAAGCTATTAAATAAAATTGTGCAACTTTCTGGGAAAAGTGTCTATTGCTTATTTATTACAAGATCTTGTTAGTTATTTTATTTATGCTATAAACAAACACAACTATGTTTTAACAGAGTTAATAGCACGCCCAAATACATTTTCTAGAAAAACTGTGGAAGTGTCTCTTGTATCCTCTAGTTTAAGCCTTTTCCTTACTACTGCCCATCACCAGAATTCAAAGGTTTGGTTGGAGCAGAGTAAGAGAATGAAACATGATAGTATGTTTAAGGTACAATAATTAACAACAAGAAGATCAAAGCCTAAATCTGAAGCATTCACATTTAACTATTCATACTCAACTGAAAAAGAGGTTCAGCAACCAGTATTACAGTAACCCTGAAGAAAACACATATRTGGACTCAGACAGGTGTTATCCAGAGCATATTTTTAATGTAATCTGCATTTAGAGCCTAAAGAGAGTAAGAGTAGAGAAATATATTTGTTATTCCTTTTTTTTACATTATCATTGAAGCTAATTTTTTTAAAAAAATGAAGTTTTTCAATACATGGAATTGATATACTTGAGTTTATAATTCAAATATTTCAATCACATGGAATTTCTCTGCACAGGAAGTCTGTGATACAACGGAACACAAATAAAGAGTTAGTTAAAACCAAATGAACAATAACTTTTCATTCTGCTCACTGAGGGTTCAACAGTTACTTTCACACTCATAGCAAAGAGATTTGAACAATGTAAAACAAACTATATTTAAGTCTAGCATGTCTCCATCACATTCCTCAAAGTTACTTTGAAGTATTAAATACCACTTCATTGTAGTCACAGAACACAGAAATTAGTGTTAAGTCTTTGTACTCACATTTGTCAATATTTGAGGGGATAGAAGGCATTCCACTCTATAATTCAAAGCACAAGGAAGCTATTTCCAGAGTAGTCATATCCTGCCACTATTAACTTGCAGTTGATGTAAAACTGAGAAGAGGCATATGTCTTTCCTATTAAGGTTTTTATTCTTTTTTAATACCTTAGTAAGAATTTTGCTATAGTATTCCATTCCTTCTATAAGATAGTGTTTCATAAGTGAAAAGAGTTTAATTTCAACCAGTTTCAAAAGAGTTGGTAAAAGAGAATTTTTGGTATTTAGGTAATATATAAAAATACCTCCTAGCCAAGGACTGTTGCAGAGTATACATGGAAAAAATAACCACACTGTTGCCTTGCATTTTAAAAAGTGCTTTCCACCATGTGCTTAACAATCAGAACCTCAGAGACACCACAGACAGCTGGAATCTTATTACTGAATAAGCAATATAAAAACAGGAATATAATTTTAGAATTTGACAGGAACAGCTTTTTCATTTTTTCTTTTTTCTTTTTAACCACAATAATTTTCATCTTCCTGGCTGAAGTATTTCAGTGGAAATCCAGGAAGAGTGCTTTGAGTATTTATTAAAAAAAAAATAAATCAAATTTCAGAGGTCTCAACAAGCAAGGGGGTATAAATATCCTTGTCTTTAAAAATACATACCTGCAAATTATTTAATCAATTTTTAAATCTATTTCACCCCCACAGAGCATACAATTTTTTCCTCAATGTTCTCAATATCTTTATGGGTTGACAACTTGGGTGCAATGTAGTTTAATCATTACAAATCAGAAAAAAATCAGCCAATTTAATACAAGTTTACTGCTGCAAATTTGCAAAAGAAACAAATAGGATTTCCTTATACACAGAATTTCATACAATATAGGTATACCATGGGACAAACACGTGAAAGTGGTTTCAAAATAAGAGTTTGAAAGTGGCAACATACTAACAGCACTACTTTCAACATATCTTTGTTTAAAAGTATTACAATATTTTCCCCAAGAATGGCTAAACTTGTTGGTTCCACACTGTATACTAAAAGAAAACCCGAAACAGCCAAGAAGCGAGGATGAACTTTTTTTTTTAATATATATATACTCTTTTATACTCTCAAGACATTCTTCATCAACTCAAATCACAAAAGAAAAATACTCCAACATCAAATTTTTAAAAACCCTCCTAAATAATGTTTCCTTTATCTACTTAATTTGGCTTTTAAATATCTCTATCACCAATAAAAGCCTAAATCAACTTGTTGAGTTTCTGGAGCAAGAAACCCATTTACTGCCCATCACTAAAATGAAACACTAAGTCAACAATATTCAATATGCTGGAATACTAAATTTGCAGGTAAACTGTATTCTACTCAACACAAATTAATTTCACTTAGACATTTGCAGGGCTAATGTGCCATAATAAATTCTACTATTGATTAACAGTAAAGTGCTGAATTATATTAAATACCTGAATCTTGCTCTCCTTTATGAAAGTCTTTTATAGATTCTTATCAAGTCAAAAGAGCCCTTTCTGTTGTAAAAGTTAAGCTATTATGCAAATATTATAAAAATAGGTATGTTTAATTAGGAACTATATATACACACAACAGAACTGCTTTTTCTTAAGTACAGCTGACATAATAAGAGAGAAAAAACATGCATTTATAAAGATATTTAAAATTAAGAAGAGGAGACACTTATAGAATTTCTATTACTCTGCCATACAGCCATTTACTATGTTATAATAATACTGGTGATGCCTATATTTCTGGACTGATAACCATCACACCACCAACGTGCTTTAGGTTTTTTTGTAGCTAAAGAAGTTGATTTGTAAATTTAAACTATGGCATACACTCTAATGAGAAATAGATGAAATGTATCATTAAGTTTCTGGTTCAACTTTGAACAAGCTTTACATCTAGTCGCATAACCAACACAAGCAAGACAGTGCAAAAGGGAAGCTGTCAGTTGTACATGAGTACTCTTCCCCTAACTGCATGATGTGACAGAACAATTATCAGATTAAAAGTTCAAATGGATTAACATGAGAACAAGAGATATTTTTTTCTCCCAAACTTAGCACTGACTTCCTGATGATCAACAGGAAAGCAACCTCAGTTACAGCTAGAATAAATAAGTTAAACCCCAGTTCAGAAAGGTGATATGTAGCTCCAAAATTCGTCATGCTATAAAGGCAGCATTCTCAAAAAGAGCTCCAAACAAAACTGCAAAACAAAATGGGCATTTAAGTAGAAATTGGCCAACTGCTGCATAGAATTGTTCATCACAAACAGTCACATTTAAGTCAGTGCATAGAGAAGATAAAAAGCACTTATGGTAGTTCCAAATGTTAACAAGTCCATAGAAAAAGAACAGAGTAAGAGTAGAAATGCTCAAGCAAAACCAAAAAAGATGACCCTCCAACTGTATAAAATCCACACAACAGCTGTAGTAAAAAGAAATCAGTGGAAAATATTCAATTCAGTCCTAAATACCTGACAGGCAAAAAAGACCAGAATAGACAAGCCTATGGCAAACAATTTTAAGAGTCTAAATATGGCACTATATTTCTAAATAATCCACAAAATATAATATATGGCATATTCAAATATTGGTTAACCAGCTCCGCAGATGCAATTCTAACATCGCTCTAGAAAATGAGAGCAAGATGGAGCAAACTAAGGGAATGCTGATATATCGCAACAGTGCTCAAGAAAAACATTGTCACCAAGTCATGCTTCAACAACAGCACTCTGTGACTGCACACTATTATCTATGGAGCAAAACAAATTTCTCTAGCTTTTCAGGGATGTGCCCTGCATAGCATATGTTATGATTCACTATAACACGAGCAGCAAGACACTGCAACGTAGTATGATTTATAGGATGGATGAAGTTTTTTGCTAATTTCTTCTCATCCAGTAGATCGCTAGCAGTTTGTTTATGCAAGTTTGTGGCATCAAAGTGTGAACCTGACTTGATAAGAAAATTCATGATGCCTGGATGGTTGTTCAGTGCAGCAATATGTAAAGGACTGTTGTTATCAGAGTCTCTGACATTTATATTAGCACCGCATTCCACCAGGATAGCAGTAACTTGTAGAGAGGGGAATTTACAAACTGGGTAGCGACCCACACATGTAGTATTCTTGTCAACAGCAAGGTGAAGTGGACTGAAGTTATTCTTCCCTCTAGGCTGAAGCTTAAGAAACTTATAAATAGTCTGTTTTTTAAAATGCTCCTGTTCTGAGGTGCAAGGTACTTTTTCCAACAAGCAAATTAAATGCAAAATTATAGAAAGTGCCTTGTTCAGCTGTATTGGATCAGGAGGACACTGGATTTGTTTCATGGCCCGCTCTATTTCAAGAACACTTTTGCATAGTATACCCATTAGATCATCAAATGTGACAGTAGTGCCTAGCAGGCCCTTTGCCCTGTCCTGCAGCATGAAGGAGAAGAGTTCAGCAAATGATAGTAAACTGCTGGCTGTCATAGGGCTCAGTGGATCTAGATTGCTCTGCTGCATGTCCAAAGCATATTTCCATAAGTTGATGCATCGTTTAAAGTTTCCAGAGTCTGCATAGACAGCACCTCTATATCTAATATAGTAGGATGTATCTGGGTGAGAAGGACCAAGAATACGTTCTCTAATTAATAGTGCTTGCATTCTCATCTCATCAGGGTCTGCAATAAGATTTTCTAGCTCTTCTGAACTGTTTACCTCTTTAGCATAATCATAGGCCATAATTAGTGTTTGCGGCACAGGTTTGTTCAGGATACTAATCCTATCATTGTATCTCATTTCCATAGCTCGCTTCCAGTATTTCAAAGCACCAAGCAGATCTCTCTTTTTGTCCACAAATGTTGCTCCTAGAAGTTCCAGAGCGTTTATACATTCTATCTTACTGGTCTGTTCATGTTGGGTCAGGAAGTCCACAATATTTGTGTGGCCTGTCACACTGGCTGACAGAAGGGGAGTCATTCCATAGCCATCCTTTTCCATCTTAGCACAATACTTGAGAAGCATCTTCATGATCTCTAAACTTCCAGATTCTGCACAGTCATGTAATGCAGTGTTTCCTAGCAAAAGAAGAAAAACAATTACATAAATCATAATCAAATTATAGTCCAGATATCACCACACTAATAGTTAAAAAAATAAATCTGTTTTGACATCTACAGACTACGAAAGCCTTAAATGACAAGTTAAAAACATTCAAGACCTGATTAAAACATCAAGGCTACCACACAGTTATACAAACCAAAATGCTTGACATTATTACCCAAAAGAATTAAACAGATTTTAAGGACACGTCTCATTATTCAAAACTTAAACCAGAATTCTCTACCACATGAGAAATTTTGTATCTCCTTTCAAGTATAAAACAGAAACCTAAGCTTGCCATCTTAAGTGGTTATATTTTCCTTTCTTCCCTTGTCAAATTTCCTTCATCCCTATCTCCATCCACAGTAAAAAAAAAATTAAGATCTCTATAAAAATTAAAGCTGTGCTAACTCAACATTGGCCTTGCTCACCTCTATACTGTACCTCTTCCTCTCTTTCATCCAAAGCCTTTAATTAAAGTGTTCCAAGGTAATAATTGTACATAAAGGCAAATACAACTCATCACAACAGGCCCTTCATATCAGCTGGGGCCTCAGAGACTGCCAGAATATTCTGAGGGACCAACTTATTTTGTCAAGCCTATGTATACAGACAGACAAACTATTTTTACTACTTTTTAGGTCTTTATTCTGAAGTCCCACATAAACCCCTCCTCTGCTCAGGATTCCCAAAAGCCAAAAAAAAAAACAAACTCAAGCCCCCAAACCCAAACAATGCCTTCAACACACAACATGCAGCCATTTATCTTATAAGTCTTATCATTTACATTATGATTATTTCTCATGAAGAGAACGTGCAATGTCATGCTAAAGGCATTCAGGTGGCACTCACACTATGTGGTGAAATTTCCAGCAAGCACTAATGCCACATGACTGAAAAACATATTTGTAGCAAACTAAAAAGAAAACATTGGACATCACAATTAAATATTTAACTACTATGCTTCAAGTAGAATAAAGTTTTTCTTAAGACCATACATGAGTATTTCACTGGGGGAGACAGGAAGATGGACGACCAATAACYCCCTCCCTCCTCCCCAACATAATAAAGCCTCTTGGGGGGTTTATTGCTTTTAAAACTACACAATTTAAACCTAGCTTCTTTTTCATATATACTACAGATTCAGGCATACCAACTTTTCAGTGTCCCACTACATTAACATGAAAATAATTAACAGCACACCCATGTAAGAATCCCATCCTCCCACTCCCCAATTAAAATGCCTTATTCTACTAGCCTTGCAAATTCTGCTTTACTGGCCATCAGATCATCAGTATTTGTTATACCATCAGCAAGTTTCCACATCCTCAAGTCAGAGAACTCTTTTCCAGGGATTCTGTACATTCATAGCCATCCGATTTGGCTTTTAAAAAGTTCAGAGAGAAAGTTTTGTAAACTTTCTCATTTGCATTTTTGGCAGGCTTTTTTCTATGACAACAAGACACTGATTTGCAGTGGCCTTTTCTTTGGATTTTTAGATCTATAAACAGAACTGAAGTAGGTAGGGAAAGAAAGCAGTAGGGTTGAAATCTTCAGCCGATGTTTGGGAAAAGTGCATTTTGTAGGTATACAGTCTCCTCCTTTCAACAGCTTAGCTTAGACTTACCTTAGCACATTTTCTTAATGTACTCCCCCCCCTCCCCCAGGCTGTTATCTCTAGAACGTGCAGTTTACTCTTTACATTAGAGTGTTTAGCCAGTAAAACTAAAATCAGTCCCTAAAGTGTGCCTGAGATTTGTCTTAAAAGCTGAACAGGGCATCAAAATAAACTGAAAAGCTGAAGAAGACACATGACACAAAGCAGCACCCAAAATTATCTGTTAGATCAATACTCATGAAACTAAAACCAGGTCTTAATAGGAAGCGATTTTCAGTCTCAAACACCCTAGACAATCTTTGTCACTAATGGAGAATTAAATCAGTGACAGAAGCTTGATCAATAAATACACTGGTCTGGTCACACTAGAGTTTCTACAGAGACCAACAAAATCTCCAATCACAGGAACAGATATTTTTCCAAATTTAGGTGTATTAACAATTTGGTTTGTCAACTGCAGTTTATTAACTATAATTCCTTCTTTTTTATTACGTAAAACTCTTCATACCTCCAGACTGACAAGCATGAGATCTTTAAATTCCTAAGATGAAAAGAGAGCAAAAGCAGACAAATACACAGAACTAGCTTGCCAATACACAGACACATTATAAAAGTCATCTTGCTGTGCTGGAAAAAGCATAGTAAAAACTTAACTTTAGTTGTCAACCCAGAAGCAAATACTGACTGGCTCCTCAGGCCATCTGCACTTCTGAAACACTTACTGATAAAGCCAAAACCAGCCAAAGCCACCAGTTACTGTAGCCAGTTTAGGGTGTATTCAAGTCCGTACTACCTCACTCACAGCAGAGCTCTGAAACACTAGAAAGGTCTTTTGGAGGGTGCCAATTCCAATGCCAATCTAGACATGGTCTGAGATGAAAAAGATTCAGAACTACAAGTGTTTTTACCAATACATGTCACAATGTTGTGTTAGCTGGGCAAATTTAACATTTAAATTTCAAAATATTCGTATACATAGTTTAAGTTGTATTTGAGGTGTTACTTGATTTAAAAAAAAAAAACAACACCAAACTCACAAAAATGTTTTATTGTAGACCATATTGTACTTGTTGAAATATTATAGTCATCCTTAGGTCACAACCATTTCATCTTGACATATCATTCACAATCCTTTATTTCTACCTTGAAGTCAATATTTTTAAGATATTAAAAGTCATAACAAATGCCTATTACAGACAAACATGTCAAAATGCACTAGTTAGACCAAAGTTCTTACAATTATTTAACAACTATTGATATACATATTGCTATCTTTGATAATAGGATCAATGGCAACTATTCATATTACACACTGTAGATCCATCACCACATAATTATGCCCTTTACACTCTTTTATCAGTTACCAGACATGTATGCCATAACACACTAATAGTGCAAAAATTCATACAAATTAAGCTTAGCCATTGCCTACATAAATTCAAGTAAAAACCAACAGTTTATATGGCATTAATTTATGACGAAGCTATGCATAACACATGGAAATATTCCTAAATCACCAAGGATTTTCAGTATTCTCTCCACCTGGATCTCCTTTATTAAGAGATTTGCTTTTTTCTTACTATCATAATTATTTACTCAAACAGTGGTTACTGAAAGCATATCAGGAATAGGGTAATTTTTATATTGTAGTAGGCCTTGGAGACCACAATTATTTCAAGCAATGCACAAATTAATAAATGAAAACGATCACCACTAATTTTTAGTGGGTGCACTTCAGTTTGACTGGATGGAACAGCAGCAGGAAGGAAATATAAGAATACGAGCTTCAATAAACTAAAAGTGGACATGGGCAGATAGATGGGTATAGAATTGCCAAATTAAAAGAAACGAACGCACACACACAAAAACCAACCTTAAGAATCAACAAGAATTCCAGACATCTACCTAGTAATTATCAAGTGTTAAATTTGAGGAAGAACTTGAGAGGACATAGCAGTTAGCCTTGATATCTAACTCAAGGTCTATGTTTCACAATTTACCCATTTCAAAAATACTATATCATCTATAGTGACAGGAATAAACAGTGCCTGAACGTATCTATGCAATTCTGCAGTTAAGTCAATCCAATTTTTGTACCAATTTCTTTAGTAAAAAATGAAAATCAACATTATATCTACTGCTGTATTAAGGAGGAAATAGTTTCACCTTTCTTTCCAGCCCTACTTTAACAGGGATAATATGAACGTTACACAAATGCTTCGTGTATCACAGAACTAATTCCCCAACTATCCAGTCCTTGCACAAAAAAAAAACCCCAAAACACCCCCCCCCCCCCAAAAAAAAAACCCCCAACAGGCAGCTCATCAAGGGAGGTGTGTCTAATGAGGTGGTGTCAGAAGCAAATTATTCTCAAAATAGGCTGATAGCTTGTGACATGGGGAGGAAAGTAAAGCAGTGACACAAACTGATTTGGCTTGATTTGCAACCAATATTAACTACATCTACTTACTAAAATTCGCAAAATGCTTAATCAAATTTCTGGTAAGCAACACTTTTTAAATAAAAAATACTATTTTTAAATTATGATAGCGATGTGGTATCAAACTAAAGATCTCTTACTGAAAATACACACTCAGCTGCTGAACTTTACACACTGGTCAATCCTTCAAATTAAATCATTTTTTCTTCATATGTTTAAAAGAAACTGAATGTATATTTTTGCAGCCTCATAGATGAAATTAATCACCTTCAGAAAATGAAGTTGTTCATAAAACACTTAAATTTTTTTTTTTAAGCAGAGCACTTGAAGGAAATAAGTCCTCTAGCAGCTTTACTGACTTTTGAAGAAAAAATTATTGATACATACATATATACAAATGTAGGCAATGCAAAAGAAAACTGATTTACATGTCTATACTCAGTATACTTGAGAAAGGAAAATTAAAGGTCTGCCTTCCTTTTAAAAATAAAGTAAAAATTGCAAAGAACTATTAACCTCAACAAGTTGTTCCATGTTTTGTAATGGAATAATTGTTCCCTTGGTCACAAAAGTACTTAAGGATGACTCATATTATCAAGATTAATAATACAAAGTGGCAGTAATGTATAAAGCATTGCGAATCATTGAATTTCAACAGGAAATATTTTTTACATCTGAAATATGCTTCCTAGAGCTTCAGGAATAGAAGTTAATTGTTAAACTTATAGCTGCAATTTTTGAATTTAAAAATAGAATGCTCATCTGAAAGCCTAAATGGGAAGTGAAAACAGCTCATTTCTAAACAGATGATTCTGGCGCACTGATGAAATGTGCCTCTTTTTTTTTTATTATTTTTTTGAAAAGCTTCCTGTGTCCATACAAATTCAAATGAAAAAGACCCGTCTTTCAGTTTATGCACATCATCTCACTTTCAGTGAGGTTGGTTTTACTCTTTTATCGCAGGCTACTTGTACTTCTTATGTAATAGCTTAGTAGTGCTAATCAACTCTTCCCTACTTTCCTGAATTGCAAACAGCTAGTCAGAATGAGAAATAGCTTTAAACATTAAGTGAATCCCAGAAACATACACTAATTAAAAGGATACTGATGTCCCTTGTAAATAATTGATGAAGTGACAAGTTCAGCACGTGCATAGTCAGTTGCAACATCACATATAAATGTGGTTACGAAGTGGTACCACCTAGCTAGCATTCACCTTCAGAGTTAAGCATATTTAACCACTTTGTGAAAGACCTTAATATACAATAAAAAGTAATAAACATCCTATCAATCTCTGCAGGACTGTTGAAAGCAGAACAAAAAAACCCCACCAAAAACAACCTGGGAAAACTTGTCTCAATTGACAACAAAACTAAATAAACGTGGCCCTTTTCCAAAGTCAAAAGACTCCATGTTTACATCAAGAGTTGAAGCTTTACCTTGAAGAAAGTCACTTAAGTGTAGATCAGAAAGTCCTTATGATGTGTCAGAGAGCTCCAACTGATGACCACAGAAGGCTTATCCTAGGATCTCTTATATTTGAGAAAAGACATTTCTGTTTATGTGACTTTTATGATTAACCTTTGATGGGAAGAGTGGTAGCTTCTACCACCCCTTCAGGGTTCATATGCATTCCTATGGTTGCTAGGCATGGGTTCCAATTACACTGAATCACTGCAGCAGCTATATAAAAAGCCTGTCACAAAGGCTGTTTATCATAATTCTAAACTTGATGGTTTGAGTTTTGATGTACATACCTGTGCTGGTTTAACAACACAGCTGGAAAATTAAACCTCACTTAAACTGCTCTCCTCGCCCCCCCCCACCCGGTGAGAGGGAGACTAAAAGTAGAGATTCCAAGTTGAGATAAGAACCATTTACTTGGAAAAAAACAGCAATGAAATAAGAAAAATGAACAGTAACAGCAACAACACAAAAGTACACAAAAAGAGGATAATTTACATACTAAAAGGTGTTCACCGACCAAGGCCCCGCGGCCCAAAACAAAAGACAAAAATGGCACCTAGACCCCCCGCAGTGGGCTACGCGGAACCTGGGAAGCTAGTTAATCCGAACAGGAGCTATGCTGCCAAAACACTGGCTCTCTTGGTTGCAGCGGCGGTCCCGATGCAGGGGGCTCCCTCCCCCTGGGGCGGCGGTGGTCCTGGCGGCGGCCCTGGTGGGCGCTGCGGCTTGCGGCGGGGCTCTCAGCGCCTGCAGCGGTAGCAGCAGTTGCGTTCTTTCTGTGGCTTCAGCAGCAGTTACCCCTTTCTGCAGCTTCAACAACAGTTACCATTAGCCGCATGTTTAAGGGAAGAATCTACCCTTTTCCGCAACCGAGGTAAAACTGCACGAACTTCCGGCGGCTCGCCGTTTTCTGCTGAAACCACGCCCCCGCCATGACGTAGGTGGCATGAATTAAACAGTGCTAGAACCTCCACCCCTCCTTTATTCTGTACCCAGGACAATACCACAGCAAAGGAGAAAACCCCAGAGAATAGTCTGTTTTGCCCATGACGGGAATCAGTGAGTGATCTCTACCCGTCCTTATCTCAACTCATGAACCTTTGTTATATTTTCTCTCCCCTGTCCAGCTGAGGAGGGGAGTGATAGAGCGGCTTTGGTGGGCACCTGGCATCCAGCCAGGGTGAAACCACCACACACAGTATTGTCCATACTATTCCTTATTTTAAGAGGAAAACAAAAAACCCAAACAAACAAACAAACAATAACCTCCCACAAACTAATTTGCTGTTCAAGACCTCTGTTTCATATCAGTGAAATCTATCAAGCCCGGATAGTTGTAACCTGCAGCTTCTCAAACCAAGAGTAATGTACTGGAAAAGCCTCTGAATTAGGACGACAGTGCCGAATTAACTCACATTGAAAGCATTGCTTTAACTACTTTCTGCTTTTCTAAAATCATCTTGAACTCTATAGGTATCTTCGCTATTTTCCACAACTCTGAAAGAAAAACAGAAGAGTTTTCTTGTCCTGTTTATCACTTCCCCCCCCCCGCCCCCCGCACCTTTCAGGTGCCAAAGTATTAAGAAAATCCTTTGTTTCCATTTCTGTGTCCCATATGTTCTTCATAAAAGTTTGAGGAAACTGTAAAAGTCAGATCAGTAAAACAGTGGCAAGAAGAAAGACAACTAAATGCTCATGTTTTAAATTCAAAACTATTGACCATCTGTTGCAGATTAGCACTTGTCTAACCCCAAACATCTTGTTACCTCCTCCTTCACCACCATCTCCTGTTAGATGGTGCTAAACCTATACTTTACCTCAGTGTAGTATCCTACCTGAATCAGACTCAGAAATCATATCCTAGCCGTACTTTTGCACTTCCACAACTTTACTTCCAAAATATCTGCATTCTGAATCTTAGTAGCCCAAACCACAGGTGGATTATGTCTGTATTGTAGAAGCAGGACTTAATTGCATGCTTTTAAACTACTCTTTTATACCCCTGCCTCAATTGTCATCCTGGCTTTTAGATCTCTGTGACTTACCTATCTTGTCATCTCCAAGTATTTGAATTTTTCCTTGGAAGTGTCAACACTTGAAAACATATTTTCACATTTTTCTCAGCTCTAGAGTTGTCCCTGTTTTTTAAATGTCAATAAAGTCCTATCTTACAATAAGAAAATCTACTGGAAAAGCCTAAGGGATAGTTCGAGTAATTTTACCCTCTCACTTTCCCTGCTGTGACGACGAAAGATAGTTGGGTCTTCTTGGGCGTTCTCCGCACCCCCACACCCTCCCCCTACCGTCTCTGGTGGGCAATGCGATTTGTCCTAAGATAAGAACACCAGGTGGGAATTGCAGGAGGACCTGTCTGAATGCTCGCACAATTAACGCATTCCAGAGATGGGGGAGCTGTGATGATTGCGATTGACTTTGGTACACATCGGCCTGCAAAAGGGTATCAAATGCTGCTGGAGAACGGGCCAACTGGTCTCCCGCGATTGCAGGCAGTTTCCGGGTGGATTCCTCCCCCCTCCCCGGCAGGGACGCCTGCAAGGTACGTCCAGCCCAAAGATGGGGAACACTCACTTTTGGATGGGTGAGTAAAAGCACTAAGATCTGGTCACATATGTATATAAAATCCTAAAGTAGCTCCATAGAGGCTTTGTTGCTTTGTAATTGTGCATTCTGCAAGGCCAAAGACTGTAAACCTGTACGTTTCTAGCCGAACCTGCTGATATTATAACCCTTTACACCTGCTTATACTGCATTGGCAATATTTAGATACTGTATTAGCAATAAATCTAATCACAATCAGCCACATAATCAATGTCATACTTCTGGTGCCTGACCGAGAGTCTTCTCTCTACTACTCCACCACACCTGGTTTCAAGAATACCTGGAAGAGAACCTCTAGTAATCTCCCATAAAAGCATTTTATATTTATAATTAGCTCGTTATTCCAAGAGCCCAGTCTAGAAACATGAGATTTTTATCCCACCACAAGTCCATGATTCATAGGCGACCTTAAATCCTTACAAAGGAAGATTTATTTTGCTCTGCCCACCTCTATGACAAATTTTTAGTTTAGCTTTCTTTATGTTAAATCCACATAACTCCATGACTTGCAGAAAAAAGGCATATTTAACTGAACAGCTTTTTCAAAGAGATTACTCTCATTTGGTATTTAACAATGTTGTGCAGTAAGCTAGGCGCTACAGGTTTTTCTGTCAAAACATACTTGAAGTATATGATACTGTTAAAATTGTAATTAGCCAGGAAAGGGCAACTGAAGTATTATGCTACAGAAAGATTTATTAGGAGATTTATTATTAATAGACATATATTTTTAAAAAATAAGCTGCTGAGACACAATCGTGGCTCAATGAGCTAAAAAAGTTAACCATAACCTGCAATAATCAACATGCTTTTTAGGCCAATATCATATTCACATACAAGTTTGAGATGTAACAAAAGCCAGCAATTAGAATAAGAGGTCCACATAAATATGATCACAGCAAAAAGGACGCAAGTCTTCACTTTGAACAATGTGTCAGGATAATTGTATACCAAGGCAAACAGATGTTCTTTGTGATCTGTGCACCACTGGAAGTCATTCTGTTGCGATCACAGTCACATGAAGATTCATCTCCTTAATTCTAAAATACATTTTTGTCTACTAACATTGAAAAAAAGGTCCAAAAGGATTCAGGAATTTGAGGGAGAGGAGGAGTAAAGAGCAAAGTGATTATTCATTTCCAACGTAGAAAAGAATTCTTCTCCTTTATGCATCTTTCCGTATTCTAGTCTTAGTGGCACAGGCGAATTTTACATACAGCATATGTGGTTTGTTAAGAAACAGTATGAAAAACATTCTAAATTTTACACAATATATGCTCACATATTTATTACTATACAAACCTGCTACAAATAGTTCTCAGCAAAAGTCAATTAGCTCTTTGCATCTGCATAAATGCAAAGTCTTTAGGTTAAAGTGTATCAATTTAGAATTACATTTTATAGCCAGTGTTAAATGAGTATGCTGAAAAAACTTTGTAAAAACAGCTAAATACACTTCATCTCTTACTAGAAAATACATTCATATTGTGAGACTAGAGGAATATTTTTGGATGTCAGCCTTCTCAAGAATATGAGTAACTTCACTCCTATTTACTACAAGGAAAAATAAAACAAACTTACCTTTAACACTTTTTCTGTTAACATCAGCTCCTTTTTCAAGTAAATACTGAGCAATTTCTTTGTGGCCTTTGTAACATGAGATCATCAAGCATGTATGCCCATGACGGTTAGATACTTCCAAATCTGCTTTGTGCTCCACAAGATATTTTACTATTTCCAGGTGACCATCAAAACAGGCTGCTCTAAGCGGAGTTGAATTTGTTAGAGTTGTATTGTTGACAGATGCACCGTGATCTAACAGACACTGAACCACCTTCAAGTGTCCAGCAGCTGATGCTGCCCATAACGGTGGAGCTCCCTCAATGATCTCACCATCAAAATTAACCGAACCACCAGTCTCTATAGAAGCAGAGCAATAGTCCAGCAAGTATTCCACCATGTCAACGTGCCCATAACGGGCTGCCATCAAAAGTGGTGTGGCACCGTTGGTTTTTTCTGACATTAGTAAGGCCACCTCTTCTCTGGTTTTGCTTGCCAGTAACTTGGAAAGGAGACGCAGCTTGCCATCACAAGCTGCGTTGAACACTGCTGTCTTTAGATCCATTTAGTCTGTACCTCTACTTCTTGAAGGTTACACACCTGCCTTTTTCAGAGTCACAAACAAAAGCTTATTGGAAACACACACCCCCAACTTTTTCTCGGATCGGACAGATGGGAAAACATGGAGATGCTGAACGAGATCCTGACAAAGCACAGGCTGCACTTGATAACTCTGCAAAAGAAAAGAATTCTGGATGTTTTTACCTTCTACTTCTCAAATAAGTATGTACAATTACATTTTTTCTACAGCTATACTCAAACAAAACACTGGCTGTGGGGCACCAACATCCAGCTGCCTTCCATGGGACTTCCCTGGACTGCACAGTGCCCCTTAAAGGAAGATATTGAGCAGGAAGCCGGATCCTAGCAGTGCGCTATCCATACCATTTGCAGGAAAACACTTTCCCCTCACAACATAACAAACCGTACGCTTGTATCAACTTCTGCTTTTAAGCACAGCCTAAGCAAAGAACCATGAGCCCCACCCCCTCAGGTCCTCTGCGGAGCCCCACGCTCACAAACACACGC
The DNA here is from genome assembly GCA_018881555.1 of Amblyornis subalaris. Classification (NCBI taxonomy): domain Eukaryota; kingdom Metazoa; phylum Chordata; class Aves; order Passeriformes; family Ptilonorhynchidae; genus Amblyornis; species Amblyornis subalaris. The sequence continues at coordinate 3,141 of JACAXG010000643.1, read as the reverse complement.
ACCCTCTGTGCTACCTCCACCCTGCTGGCGAGGGAGCAAATTCAGAGCCTGATCGGAAAGACAAAACACGTCCTTGCCACAGTCGTGTGATTTAGTATCAGACACTGCCGAAACCCTGAATTTGCCCTTCCATCACAAACACCCTCAGCTTGCCCAAAGCACCGCCACTTCCTCCCAAGCCGCCTACCCTCCTCCAGGATTACCCCGAGCCTCGCTTCAGATCGTCCCTCTCTTTTCTACCTCTAGTCCAACAACCACCCTCCCCCCAAACAACCCTAGAGTCCCCAAAAACCCCTTCCCAGTTCCCTCAGAGCCGCTCCTCACACGACCGCTGCGACAGGGCGGCCTCCACCGCCTGCCCGGAAAGGCAGCAGCAGTGGGCACCACTGCCGCCGCCGCCGCCCACAAGAGGTGGGGAAGGACTCAAGGGTGGGGGCTACCTTCCCAGAAAGCCACTGGCTCTTTCCCACCGAAGCCACCCTCACACGGAAGCGCCCGCCGCCTCCTGCACTCCGTCCAGCTCCTCCATGACAGACCAATCCCCACAGCGACCAGCCTCTACCACCAACCCTACACTCCGGAACAGAGAAACCTACCAAGCACATCCCGGCCACCGCCAGGCCCAATGAGAAACACGCCTGATCTCCGCCAGCCACTCGGAGCAGGGCGGGAGGTGGGACTACGCCGTCGCTCAATCGACGCTGAGAGTGGGGCGGTGCTGGCAGACGGTGGCGATTCGGTAGCTGTCCGCTAGGGGGGGCGGGCGAGGCCCCTCGCACCTCCCTCCGCTATAGTGCGTGTGGGCTGGCAGAACGCAGCGGGAAGGAGGTAGGTTTTGATTAGCTGTGGTGTGTGGGGATCAGGTGGGGGGGGTTCTTTTTCCCCAGCTCGTGTCTTATTTTCCTTTCTCTAGAGTAAAACAAAGGGCAGGGCAACGCTACAGCGGAGCGTGAACTGGCGGGGAGGGATGTCACAGGGGTGAGGTGTTATAAAGGAACGCATAGGCCGAAATTTTAATAGCATAATATTGAATATTTATTAGTAAAACAAAGGCAAACAGCGCTGGGCGCTTGGCAAATCTTGCCAGAGGCGCAGCTCACACTTTTTTTTGTGGGTTCAAATACTCTTAGACTGTTACATATTCATGAGGCTCAAAAGGTAATTTACACTTTATTAATTTCCTTCTTTCTCACCACTCCACCAGGGTGATTTCGGTCCCAGTATTGTGTAGTCTTGAGGAATTCAGGTATTTGTCTTTTCTTGTCTGATTTGTGATCGATTCTTCCTCTGGAAGTTTTGGTGTGATAACAGTTTTCCTGATTTCTTTTGTGAGAAAACAAACTCCAGGATGTACACAGTTTATCTTTTGTTGTCTTGAATTGTTTAGCTTAAAGATATTTATTACCATGTTTTGTTAGCTTAAAGATATTTATTAACATGTTTCTATTACAACTATTTTAAAGTTATTATTCACTTTAGTCTTGTTTTTATTTAACTATATTTTACTGTTTTTATATAGCACATTATTATTGGTAAATGTTAAATTCATATATGCGAAAGCCAATATTATAATTCACTTATTTATTACAGAGGGGACAGCGGGGGCGCACGGTACCCGGGGAGGGACACTTCCATGGAGAGTAGCAAAACCCCGCAGGGCTGCAGGAGGAAATCCCTCACAGCCGGCCACGTGCGGATCTGCTCAGCAGCTCTGGGCAATAAACTCATCCCTTGCAGTGGGATGCAAAAACTGCTCTGTCTGAAGAAAGAAAAGTGGGTGTTTCCTCCTCAGAAATAGATCGGTTTACTGCTGAATTGAAGGGGGTAATTCGATGCTCCTTCATTTAGTGAGAAAGGCAGCCATGAAAGCCTGCAGAGCCTGCAGTTCGTAGGCAGACCTTCCCTGTCCACCTGTGATGTAGGCCAGGGTGAGGGGCTGGTGTGGGGACTCCAGTGCCCTGCTGTGCCTGTGGGGAGAGATGGGAGCCCCAACGCCCTCGTCACAAAAATTCTCAACTGGCCCGTGCTGACTGAGGAGAGAAGCCAGGACACAAAGTATAGAATTACAAGGGTAAATATTTATTCATGTGCATGAGGTGTCCCAGATAAATTGGGGCACCCCAAATGTGGTTTTACACGGGGTTCTTTTACCTTTCAAACATTCAGGTACAACACAATTTGACAAATCGCTAACACACACACACACACACACACTACCCATTACTAATCAAAGTAAAATTTTGCAAAGCAACTATATTTTTGCAACATTCTTGCTGCTTGTCTGTTGACCCACATGTCCCTGGAGTCAATCTTGCTATAGTTACATAGCTATGATGCCAGACAATGCTGGGAGGGTTTCATACACACATTAGAGGGCCTAGGATGCTGGCATTATCTTGGTTGTTCAGGGGTATTCTTTATCCTTCACGCACAGCTCTAAGCTTCCAAGAAGCAAATTCTTAATTTCCAGGGCCAGGCTGTTTTACTTAAGCATGAACAATACCAAAGTCTCCAGTAAAATTCCACTACCACATTACAGTGTATAATGTGAACTAATATATATATATTAACAAAGTTAATACACTTTCATACTATAAAGACTGGTCAATAAAATAGTTAGGGAAGGGAATTTTCATAACATGGTTCCAACACTGAAATAGCCTGAATTCTTATTTGCATGCTCACTATCAGGGAATTTCATAGGAATTTCCATTGGAAAGCACAGCAAAGGAGACGGGCTATAATAATGCAATTGCATACATAGACAGAGCTCCAGCACAAAAAAGTATTGTTGCACACATTATACTACTGCAACCAAAGATTCAAATTCAAGTTCATTAGCATTAAAGTAACTGACAGGTTTTTTATATAGCTGCTGCAATGATTCAATACAATTGGAACCTATGCCTAGGAACCACAGGAATGCATATGAACCCCGAAGGGGAAGAAGTACTGGTAGAAGCTACCACGCTTCCCATCAAAGGTTAATCATAAAAGTCACATAAACAGAAATGTMTTTTCTCAAATATAAGAGATCCTAGGATAAACAGCAGTGTTCAACGCAGCTTGTGATGGCAAGCTGCGTCTCCTTTCCAAGTTACTGGCAAGCAAAACCAGAGAAGAGGTGGCCTTACTAATGTC
>JACAXG010000642.1:0-54475 GCA_018881555.1 Amblyornis subalaris | reverse complement strand
TACAAGTGGAATTAATGGGTTAGGTGTTACAAAGTTGTGAGTTTGTTATACATGAAATTAATAAGTTGGGTATTGCGAAGTTGTATGGGTGTAATGTTGTAATGTGGCCACTGGGTGGGGTGGTAAATGGTAATATGAAAGGGAATTTCTAGAATGTACTGGAGAGTGATGTAATAGCAGTGATGTCAGCGCTTATTGGACAAAGAGATGGACCAATCACTCGACGCCCTCAAGAAGGACAGGATTAAACACCAATAAGACCCCTAGATATGAGCCATCGGGGGAAGGTCTTGAGTGTAGCCAATCATGGACTGGTGAAGAGTATAAAGACTGTCCCGGGGCCCCGCCCTGGGGTTCTCCTGAGGAGTGGGATCCGAGGGAGCACCCAGAGTGCCACTCTGTTGCATTCTGTTATATATTGTTTTCCTGGCTTGTTGAGTGGAGCCTGGGCTACTCCCGGGTTCCCGTTCACAGTTGCCTTTTAAATAAACGAGTGGATTGTTCCCTTTTTAACATCCCAGCCTCGTTTATTACAAGCCCAGTGCTTCCTTTGTGCTGTGCCTTACACCGCTGTTTTATTCCACTTTTAGAGCCTGCCTGAGAAGAAAAGCCCCCCAGGAAAGCAGAGCCTGCTGAAAGATCCGACATCCTCGCCCTAAGCAAGGGATTAAACAGCACAACCTGCTGAAAAGATTCCAACTGTTCTCAGGGCACTGAGAAGGCTGAAACTGTTGAACTTGGTATTTGGTGGTCCATATGCGTATAAAAGAATGCCCTGAAACGCCAGCTTTCAAGAAAATACCTTAGTTTGATGTTTCCTGTGCTGGTGACAGTCTTTTAAACCCAGCCTTCTGCCTGACCTTTCTGCTGTTGTAGTTCCATGGACAGAGGTTGTTGTCTTTCAGCCCTTCCCATGGGCAGGCTGGTGTTCAAGCCATCTCCAGGACAGCAGGGCCCCATCCCACGTAACTGTGACCTGGGAAGACAAAAACCATCACTTCAAATGTCCCCCCCCCTTTCTTCTTCTTCCCAGACATTTGGCCCTGGCAGTGGGGTTTGCTGACCAGACAGCGCGGCACAGGGCAGGTGGCCATGGCACAGACCCCCAGCAACAGATCCCCTCTGGCTCTGGGCTGTGACACTAGACATTAGCAGTGGGCCCCAGGGCAGGTTTCCATGGCAACCAACCATCACAACTGGTCCAAGCACTGGTTGCCAGGGCACCAAACTAACGGGTCCTTTTGGTCTTTCCCATGGCACCTGACAACAGCAACGAGTGTCAGTGCAATTGTACCTGGTAGCAGCCCCAGAACCGCTCTGTCCTGGGGGTTGCCAGGGCCCCTGAGGAGAGCAACAGGTCTGCAGGCAAGTGGCCATGGAACCTGAGTGCAGAAATGGGTCCTTAGGGTGGTTTCTGAGGAAATGTGAATTGATGAAAGTTGCCATGGCATCCAAACCCAGCAGTGGGGTCAGTGAAGTGTCCGTGGCAACAGTCCCTTGCAATGGCCCTGGTGCAGGTTGGGATGAGAATTCCCCATCACCCCTGGCCCAGGGCAGGGCTGGAGTGCCCTTCCCAGCAGCCTGTCTGCACAGAAGCACTTCCAGTGCTCTCTGCATTTCCCTTCCCCTCGTTCTTGGGTCACTCAGACACCTCCCAACAACCCACTTGGTGCTTTGAGCTGCAAGGAGTTCAAAGCTTGTCTGTTCTTCAGCAGTTGGTCTAATTCTGCCTTCAGCCAACTCTTGATTTGTGATTATTGTAGAACTTCCTATGTGTGTAAAACATTCCTTGCAAGGTTCTGCCTTGGAGAAGGGGAACCTCCTTGGTGGCAACTTGGACTTGGCACACACTTGAGGAGTGTGTCTGTTTTCAGTGGGGAAACTTAGGAGTTTGAGATTGCTTAAAGAAAGAACAAGAAGAAAAAACCTTCCTTGCCTGAGTGCAGGCAGTTCTCCGAGCAAAGCAGGTCCCAGGTGAGAGAGAAGAGACAGGATGGGGTTGGGGAACGTGGAACAAGGTTGTCCACACTGTGTCAGACCTCAAGGCACGGCTTCTCTGACCAGGCCAGACTTCCTGAGGAGAGACCCTGGATCAATATCAATCAGAGAATGCTGCAATCACTCTTTGAAATACTTCTCCATAACTGTAGTAGGAAACCTTCCTAATGAACTGCATTAGACCAGAAGAAAATCAAGGCAGAGCCATGGTTTGTTAGGATTTGCATTATCACAGTGAGCCCTGTGGACCATTTGGTGCTGAGCCCTTGAACTTCAGGGCCTGAGAGGAGATTGCACAAACCTTTCCAGGAGTCAAAGTCAGAAAGTGTCTCGAAGCATTAATGGGTCCCACTGAGGTCCATCATCAACACAGGCTCCTCATGGACTCCATGGAGGAGTTGATTGGAGGCCATGATTGCACAAACTTCTGAGAGATTCAGTGTGGAAAGGAAAAAGGAAAGTACCTTAAAAAACCCTGAAGTATCTTGAAGCATTAATGAGCTCCACTGAGCATCATTACTGATGAAGGCTCTCAAGGGACTCATTACAGCAGATAATTGGAGGCCATGGTTGCACAAACATCTCAGAGACTCAAAGGCAAAACCCAAAGTACTTTGAAAAACCTGCAGTCCCTGGAAGCATTAAGGAGCCCCCCAGGGCCATTCCTGACCAAGGCTCCCCTGGGACTCGTTCCAGCAGATCCTTGGGGCCAGGAGTGCAGGGAGGCCAAGGCTCTGTGCAGGCAGCTCAGATGCTGAGCAAAGCCTGGGCTGGATGGAGGAAGCAAAAAGGCCAAGGCTGAGCCCCAGTCCCAGGGAAAGCAGATCCTGTCCCTCCTGCCCTGCTCAGGGCTCTGCTGGGGACACTGGGATGTGGGGGGGGGGTGATGCTGAGGAAAGGACAATGGGGTGACAGTGCCCAGCCTTGCTGGGGCTGTGCCAGGAGCCCAGGAGACCCCAGTACCTCAGGACAAGGTTTCTCCTCACAGCCCTTGGTGGCACAGATGCTGCTGTGCCCAAGGGCACCAAGACTTGGCTTCTGTTCGTCCCCACCGGTCACCACTGCCTCCAATTTTCTGCTCTAACTGGATCTTGGCGACACTTTCTCAATCATGTCCCTCAGTGGACCCATTAACGGTATCAGGAACTTTGGAGTTCAATACTGACTTTGAATTCTTGAGAAGTTTCTGCAAGTCTCTGTCAGGGACTGAAGTTCAGGGACTCAGCACCAAACCTCGAGAGGGTCATTGAAGTCCTTGTGCTGTTGCTGTGCTGCTGGGCTGGGCTGGGCTCCTGGCACAGAGGGTGCTCCGGGCAAGGACAACGCTGCAGAGAGACAGCTCTGCCCDGGAGCAGCTCCTCTGCACAGCCCAGCAGGGCTGGGGCACTGCCTGCAGCCACCCAGGGCACATCACAGAAGGCACAGAGGGCTTAAATGCAGCCTGGGCGGGGAGGACAGAGGAGAGCTCACTAAGGTCTCACCAGAGGAGAAATCATCACAGTGCTTGAAAGAGTGATCCTCTGGCTGTAGAGAAGATAACCTTCAGTTCTTGGAGGGATCTCCTAAAACTGGTGATGCTGCGTGTCTGTGAGTGATTCCTCTGGAGGAGGATATACAGCGTCTTTCCTTGCTAGACCTTGCCTATTCGGAGTCACTGAAGTGACTCAGATGCAGGGATATAGAGATCGGAGTCTGTGGCTGACCCCTCGTCAGAGGAGAGTCACTCTGACTTGCTCGATGGCAGGAGCACACGTCCCGAAGACAAAGAACTGGGAAGGATCGCTCGTATGGTTTCCAAAAGACTTTATTCCTCAGGAGGGTCCAGGGACGAAAGACCCAGATGAAGGCGGGTGCAGGGGCTTTTAGCTGGAGAAGAAAAGGGGAGGAGAAAAGGGAAACAACCAATAGGGTAAGTCTAGGGAGGCGGTAACATATAACATAGAACCAATAGGATCAGCAGGGACGCGAGAGTTACAACAGGGAGCCAACAGGGTACCGAACACCATAGAACTTTCCAGCTAAGGGGAGGTGGCCTAGGCTGAGGTGCCGCCCTTGGATCCGCCCATGGATCCACCCTCATCGATCCATTGGAGGGCCAGCACCTGATGGGCACCTGTGTGCCACAGCCCAGGAGTGGGCTGGGTCACCACTACATCTGGCACATCCCACAGCTTTTAGGATCTTTCAGGAGGACTCCCAGAGTTCCTCCAGCTTGGGGGATGTGGCCCTAGGGCATAGCTGGGTTTCCCTGCTGCACCACCCGAGGCACAGGACAAGACAATTCCCTGTTCCCAGGCTCTGCAGCAGGGCTGAGAAGCTGGGGCTGCAACTGGGGGTGCCCAGGGCTGTCCTGCAGAGCAGGGACCTGCAGCCCAGGGCGCTGTGCTGGGGCAGGGACTCTGCTGCCTGCCAGGGGCAGCTCTCAGCCGGCCCGGGGAGCTGCTCACAGCACTGGGGGAGAAGCTGTGGCTGGAAGGAGCGACCCTGAGCAGGGCAGGGCCTGCTGCTGAGAGGTGCTGGCTGGGTCAGGGCTGCTCCCAGCTCCAGATCAGCCTGAGGACAGCTCTGGAGGACACTTCCCAAAAGAAGGTAAGGCAGGGATAACTGTAAAGATAAGGAGCTTTCCTGAATCTTTTCAATTTCTTACTTGGAGCCGGGTGGGAAGGTTGGGGGATGAGAAAAGCAAAATAGGAGTTGGAATCACAGAATCACAGAACATTCTGATTTGAAGGGGACACAGAAGGATCATCAAAGTAATGTTTGAACATTTACAGAAACTCTTGATCTGTAACTTTGGGTGGTCAGTTGGTCTGCTGAGAGCCTCCTAAAGGGCCTTCAGCCACTGCTCAGCCTATGGACAGCACCAGCATCACCTCTGCAGGGCCCATCAGGGCTCTACTGACCTGCCCTTGCCCCCGCCCCCCTGCAGACAGACCCTGCCCCCAGCCAGGGCACTGCAGACAGGCAGGTTTCTGTAGGGCTGGGGCAAGTGCACAGAGGTTGGGATGGGCTCTGTGAGTGCTGGCAGGGACAAAGCACCTCTCAGGAGGAAAATGTGCAGGTAGAGGGAAATGGTCAGGGAAGGAGAGGGAGCCAAACAGAGCAATGGTGTGGGCAGGAGGGCACTGTTGGGGTGTGGGAGGTGCCGTGCGCAGCTGGGCACGGGGAACACTGCCCTGAGGGCCTGGCTGTCCCTGCCCTGCCCTCTCAGGCACAGCACCACAATATCTTCCCTGGTTTCTCCACTGCTTTGATACTGTCACTGTTACGTTGTTGTGCTCTTAGGGAGACTCTGGGATTGGCAGCAGCTGAGTCAGGCACTGCCCTTGGGATTCCTCCCAGGCAGGTGTGTCCATGCGAATGGGGTGTCCAAGCTTCACTCTGACCTGTGGGGCTGTGGGCAAAGCAGTCCATGGGAAAGGGGAATGAGCTGAGCCTCCTTCCCTGAGATCCCATCATTGGCACTCTGGGGATCTCCTTGCTGTGTCCTTCCAAGCTCTGAGCTTCCCCCCGGATGCAAATCTGTGCCAGAGCATCCAGAAGTGACCTGAATGTCCCACGGGGAAGTGTAGAGATGCTCCAGCTGAGGAAATGCTGTTGGGTTGGCCAAGGGAACCGTGAGTATCCTTGGCGGGGGGGGGTGGGGGGGGAGGGGCGGGCAGGCAGTGCTGAGACCTTGCTCAGAGACCTTTAGAGAGGATGAGACATTCAGTGATCCCTCTGCTCTCAGCAGGGTCTGGTTTCTTCTCAGGGTGACGTAGGAGTCTGACTGTGCTCTGATTCCAGCCAAAGGTGCAAACCTAGGGCAGTTGGGAACAAGCCCATCCAGCCCCTCACCTTGCCCTAAGCCACAGGGAATCCCTTTGTCTCACTTCTCTGAGTGGAAAGCTCTGAGTGCAGCAGAAATGCTGGGGATTTCTGACCTCAGAGAACGAGGAATGATGTGTGGGTAGGAAAACAATTCCTAAAACTCTTTCCTGCTATCCATGTCCTCTAATAATGGGAGTGCAGATGCTAAGAAGCCTTTCTGCATTAGGAGAGATTCCACTGACAAATCCTGAATATGCAGCCTTGTCCCTCTGCCACATGGCCATAATCCCAGGGCAGCAGGGCACAGATGGCTCCTCAAGGGCCCCCACACACAGGCCTGGCTGCTCATGGCACACTCGAAGAGCACAACTGGAGCTCAGTCAGGGACCTGGATGAAGGTTTTCCCAGAGAAGGAACAAGGGTGGATGCACAGCGGGACAGTCTACAGCGAATGGAACAGGTTTAGCTCAAAGCAGCCTCTCCTAACTTGTCGCTGTCCTTTTCTCCATGAACAGGTCCCCATGTCCCCAGCAGCAGCTCCATCAGCCAGTTCCGCCTCCTGGCATTCGTGGACACACAGGAGCTGCAGCTCCTGCAGTTCTGCCTCTTTCTGGGCATCTCCCTGGCTGCCCTCCTGGGCAATGGCCTCAGCATCACCACCGTAGCCTGCAGCCACCATCTGCACACCCCCATGTTCTTCTTCCTGCTCTGACACCTATAAGTAAAGCTTTGTAAAGGAAGGCCTTGTAAAATCATGGCTCAGGCCTGTTACTTAGCCTAAGTAGAAAAAGGACTGTGGGAAAGAGACGCAGCTGAATTAGAGCCAAGAAAACGAGTTATATAACCATTGCGTGTTCACATCGTGGTGTATGGTGGTTGGTTGAACTTACTTTGTTGTGCCTTAAAATTATGTAAACTAATAACAGACTAACAGCTTAAAAAGGCTAGATTTTTGCAATAAACACCCCTCCTTTTGCACCTGCCTGAGGTCTCCACGTTGCTTTGAATCCTTTATCGCTACACTGCTCAACCTCTCCCTCACCGACCTGGGCTCCATCTGCACCACTGTCCCCAAAGCCATGCACAATTCCCTCTGAGACACCAGGGACATCTCCCACACAGGACGTGCTGCACAGCTCTTTTTCTTTCTGTTCTTCATCTCAGCAGAGTATTTTCTCCTCACCATCATGTGCTACGACCGCTCCGTGTCCATCTGCAAACCCCTGCACTACGGGACCCTCCTGGGCAGCAGAGCTTGTGCCCACATGGCAGCAGCTGCCTGGGCCAGTGGCTTTCTCTATTCACTGCTGCACACAGCCAAGACATTTTTCCTGCCCCTGTGCCAGGGCAATGCCCTGGGCCAGTTCTTCTGTGAAATCCCCCAGATCCTCAGGCTCTCCTGCTCACACTTCTACCTCAGGGAACTTTGGCTTCTCATATTTAGTTGTTTGTTGACTTCTGGTGGTTTGTGTTCATTGTTTTCTCCTATGTGCAGATCTTCAGGGCCGTGCTGAGGATCCCCTCTGAGCAGGGCTGGCACAAAGCCTTTTCCAAGTGCCTCCCTCACCTGGCCATGGTCTCCCTTTTCTTCTCCAGTGCAGTGTTTGCCTGCCTGAAGTCCCCTTCCATCTCCTCCCCATCCCTGGATCTGGGGGTTGCAGTTTTGTACTCAGTGGTTCCTCCAGCAGTCAATCCTCTCATCTACAGCCTGAGGAACCACGAGCTCAAGGATGCCCTGAGTAATTTGATAACTGGATGCTTTTCAGAAGCAACAAACTGCCTATTTTCTGCTCCATAGCATTCAGAATGAGCTCATGAAAGGCCCAGCCTGCCTGCTTAGGTTGGTGGTGGTGGGGGAGAGGTGGTGGTTTTTCCTCTGATGATGTGTTAGACAAAATTTTATGATTCCTGCTTCTAATTCCCTGTCTACCTTTTGAATTTGACCCAGACCGTATAAACAAGGAACTGTGTTCTCTGTGCATTTAAACAAATGTCAGAATCCTGCAGCATCTTGTTTGTCCCAAATCTTTCTCCTCATACATCATCTGAAACTGCAGCCTGTGTACAGAGGTGGAGGGGAAAAGACTTCAGGCACAGCAGCACTGCCACTGAGCAGCAGCACTTGGCCCTTTCAGAGCTGCTCTCTTTGTACTTCCACACGCGGCTTCTGATCCTCAGTGAACTTCCACAGGAGGATCCAGGGCAGCCCCAACCCCATCTGCCAGCCCTGGAACAAGGCAGGGCCCCTCTGAGCACCCTCCATGGCCACAGCAGGGCTTGTGTGGGAGGGGTCAGTGCAGGCAGCACCATCAGCTGGCTCTGTGTCCCAGCTTGACCAGCGCAGCCCAGCAGAGCCAGCCCATGGCCCGGGGCAGCACAGCCCCCGGGCTCTGCAGAGCAGCACCCCCAGCTCGGGGCTGTGGGGAGCAGGGCAGGGGCTGCAGGAAGGGCTGCTCAGGCCAGCACAGACCTGTTCCCCTGGGAAAGGCTCTGTGGGGAGCTGGGATGTGCCAGGAGAAGAGCAGGAGCCCATGTGTGTGCAGAGGAGCCCCGGGAAGAGGCTGCCCTGTCCCTGGGGCAGCAGGAGCTGCCTGAGGAGCCCCGGGGCCAACTCTCTGCTGCTGTCCTGGGTAGTGGGGCTGGCAGTGAGGCTGGCCCTGGGGCTGCAGGAACTGCCAGAGCTGAGGATCTCCTGAGCATTCCTGACACAGAGTCACTGTCCCTGACCTCCAYTGCCTCCAGTTCCACCTGCAGGGCCAGACCTGACTGTGCTGCTCTGTAGGGGCAGGGAGAGGCTCCACTAGGCAGTGCCAGGGAGAGGAAAACAATGGACCCTTGGTTAAACGAGTCCCCGCAGTGTCACAATGGTCTCCGTGGTTCCAGGAGGCCCTGCAGCGTCACAATGGCYCCCTGGTTCCAAGGGGTCCTGCAATGACAGCATGGGCTCCTTGGTTCTGCAGTGTCACAATGGACCCCAGGTTACACCAGGCCCTGCAGTGTCACAARGCACCYTTGGTTCTRTRGGGGCAGTGTCTGTGTTGCYRSTGGRCAGGGTCAGCACCAAAGACACAGACACCAGCTGAAGGAATTGTGTCATTTATTACAATGCAAAAGTGCAAAGAATTACAAAAGGATAACCTCAGCAAAGCACATAATCATTARCAAAGWWCTACAAAAGGAGAAGCTCAGCAATGCACCAAATCGTCACTATCACAGATTGCCTGTAGTGATCGAGAAAGATCCTTCACCAGTGACCCTCAGAGTTTACCATCATCCAGACCCACACATCAGCTGGGGAGCCCCTGTCCCAGCCAAGGACTGGAGAGCCCCTCTCGGCAACTGGGAATTCCTGCAGTGCCTCCAGCCACAGGTGAGGCTCCAACCTCGCTGGGAGAGGGCCCAGCTTTGATAGTGCTGAATAAACAAACTGACATCACTTCTAGTGAGGGAACATGTGGTTTCATCCTCCTCTTGGGTTCCTCCCAAAGCCTGGCCAGGGCTCAAGGAGGAACCAAGGGAGTTGACTTTGATCCTACACTCCCAAACAAGGCCAGATAGGGCCTTGTCTGGTTTCTAAATAYGGAAATGTAAATCCATGTTTCACCAATTAACAGATACATGGATCAGATTGCTAATAATGCTTAATTAATGAGCAGATACAAATATAACATTTGGTTGGAAGGCTCATCTAAAGGTCAGCTTTGGCTCAAGGCCTGTTGTTCAGGCATCAGTCAGGGCCTGTTGTTCAGGCCTTGGTACTTCAATTGGTCCTTTGACCTAGAGGTGAACTACAACCTTCATAACAATTCTTTTTGTAACAGTCTTAGATTTAGATATTAGGCATAAAGGCATGGACTCCTTTTCTTCAATGCTGATCAAGTTCTTTACTCAGAGCTTTAATTTGCATTCCTTTTAAAACATGTCTAATTAGTTGCTATTCTCTCTGTTCTTTATCAAATCCCCCTTTTTTCTTGAGACTGTGTCTTTTTTTAGACATCTCAATACTCCATTTTGCAGCACAGAGTGTTACAACAACTCTGCCGTGGAATCATAATACACCAAGGGCACACACTGCAATGATCACAGTGACTACCACAAATGCATTTCGCAGCAGCCTCCAATTTGGCAGCCATGAAGTCAATCCCACTAAGAAGAATTTTCTTCTTTCTGCCACTCTTCTGCTGCTCTTTCTATCGAGGTGATTCCTGGCTGTTGGACTTCAAAGCCATCACTGATAGAAGTGCAACACTCCTGTCCTATAACAGCACAGGTTCCTACTTGGCCAGCAAGCAGAGAATCTAAAGCCATGGGTTCTGTAGAGCCCCCATTCATGTTTGTTGGAGCTCATGGGATGTGCTATTTGATATTTTAATAGTATCATTTGGTACTTCTTCTAATAATTGATTCAGCTCGTTAATGCAAACTCCATAGGACGAGGCAGCACTCATGGGGCACAGGGTGCACCACAATCTTTCGCTTTCTGAAATTCAAGGCATTCTTTGAGTGGAAAATGTTCTCTTGGCCCTCACTCTTCCTTGTGGTTGTTGCCAAAGTACCCTAAAGGGAGGCATCAATATTGCTTGGAAACAGGAACCAAACCATCCTTTAGGAAGCCATTTATAGGCATTGTCTGCVCACACCCAGCAGGTCCCATGCCCACTACCAAAGGTCTCATTTCCTGTGGCTGTTGTGTCAAGGACGGGCAGAGATGGACACGAAATACAATCCAAGGAGTACCTGAAAAGTGCATATATTTATTAATATAAAGAGTTGTTTTATATCTTAGTGTGCTTGAATCCCATAAGGTCATTGGTCCCTTGACCATCCACCTCTCAGGATGATTGGCCAGGTTACTACAACATCTTATTGAAAATATTTCTCTAGACATATCATGACAATACTACACAACAACTCACAGGTGCATGATAAGATGTTTTTCTAAAAGAAAGCAACTCGCTGTTTTTCATAGCTTCTATGGGAAAGGACAGCTTCTTGCAGAATACAAGAAGTTTGAAAATTCCTCTCCTGAAAGCTTTTCAGTATCCACAATTTCCTATTTCCCACTGTTGGGCTGCTGATGGATGCAGGGCTCCTCTATGTGCTCCTGTTGTGTCACTGGGCCAGAGGAGTTTCACAGTGGCTCTGCGGCTGGGAGTGATGTGACACTGGCACTAACCAGTTCCAGCACCCCAAGTTCTATTGACATTGTGAGTGATGTTAAAGCACAGAAATCCTTTCACATTGTGGCCTCCAACTATACTAGAGTCAGGTTTCTCCTAAAGGGAAATCTTATTGAATCCTGTAGAATTGATAATTGTATTCCTTTGTTCCACAGCACGGTTTTCTTCAACTGTCCCTTCACTGACTCCGTTACGAGTTGGAGCCCATTGACAGAGTTCTGGCCACCCTGTAGGGTGGACCCTCCAGGGGAATCCCCTTCCTCCCAACATTAGTTGAGAACACATCCAGCAATTAGTTACTTTGAGTATTTTGGCTATTTTGATCTTTAAATTTTCATAAGAATTTTCATGACTAATCCCTTGGTGAAACTCTAGAGGTGTCTTTGGCAAACAAAGTTGCTGGTTGACTATCAAGATACAACTTACAGACATCAGTAGGATGTTAGTGACAAGGTTATTCATTCTTTTTCCTCATTCTCATTCAGGTTAGGAACAGTAATTCCATTGTCCATGGAGCCAGTGTGCTTTAAATTCCAGAATAATGCACCCAAAGTCCTTTGCTGTTCAGCTTTACTGCGGTGTCTGTGGGTAACAAGACTCGGGAGGGTCCTTTCCCCTTCGGCTGGAGAGGTGCCGAGTCCCAGTCTTGGAGGTGCTCCCAGGCTCCTGGTTGGAATTCGTGTGCAAGTCACTCAGTGTCACATCAGTCTTCACATGGAGCCCCGTGGATCAGAGCATTTTCCAAAGGGACCGTTGGGGCAAACAGGGAGATTTGGTCTCGCAGGAGCTGTAAAACAATATCCTAGAACATCTCCTTGTTCTCACATAGAACACTTGGCTGCAGGGACATATTCCTGTCTCTCTTGCCCAGGTTTCAGGATTAAAACAGTGTTGTCTTTCCCCAGAGCTGCTACTTCAGGTGGCTCAGGAGGGCCATTTTTCCTCTGGACCCACACTTTAGCTCCATTATTAGGACTGGTGGATCCAAACCCTTCATCTGTACAAACAGTGGTGATTTGAGGTGGATCTCCTTTTTTCTCAACTGTTTTTAAAACTGCAATGTCATTAATTGTGCTACCCTATCTTGGGGTTGAATAATCACATCTTGTTCACTATTGTTTAACAGAATTACTTTAATTTCTCCTTGGCAATCTGTGTCAATTACTTGTCCCATGACATGAACACTTTTCAAGGCCAAACTCAGTGAGCACTTATCAAACCAAAATGTCCTGGAGGAATCTGAATTTCTATCCTGTTATTGATAACTCTCATTTGCTTCTGATTTATCCTAATTAATTCTAATGCATAAAGGTCCAGCCCTGCTGTCACGGCGTGGCCTCGTCCAGCTAGATGGTCAGTGGCTGCAACCTTCCTAGAAGCCTCACGCTTGTCCGGCGGTGCCTCAATGCAGTGTGCGACAGCCAGTAGGAAAAGCACAGTGCTGTGCCTTCCACCCGCTAATCCCACCAGCGCAGGTGGTTAAGCAGGCAGTCGCACAGCTGACACCTGAAGACAGGAATAAAGAGTTGGAGGTGGACTCTCCTTATGATGTTCCACAGAAGGTGTTTATTCTTGAAGGGTCAGGGAAGGAGAGCACTAACTACAGGGTGACACAGGAYTATATACCAAASTGAATAGGGGTGGAGAGAACACTGAGGGCCAATCACATTAGGGTTAGGGAGAGGACAAAAGKTGGGGTAGCAGTACACAAACCAATAAGGGTAGGCAAGGGGAGGAGCAGGGGAACAAAGCCAATGGGGTGTCGAGTGAGGGAGAACATTCTGGAACATAACCATATACAGAACATAGACCGACAAGGATAAACCAACTGAATGGGGGAGCATACCACTCCAAGGCCTGGGAGGGAGAGACTTTCCTTCTTACCACAATCTAGGGGGAGATCTTGGACCTCGGAGGCTTTACTTAATACAACACCTTGGCTCCCTGGCCCCACTGGCTCCTCGGTTACTTGTGTGGCTGGCTTATCCTCCRCAGCATCTCCAGCTGCAGGGCAAGCCACCACCATACCCTGCAGCCTCTGGGCTGGCCCTGTAAGGGATTCTCCACTGGGACAAGTTCCCATCTCCTAGTTTTTTCAACTGCTCTTTTAACAACCCTTTCATTCGTTCAGTCAATCCTGCACCTTGTGGATAGTCTGGTATATGAAAAACCCAGTACTCTTAATCCTTTTATGTTTCACAGTAACAGAATCCCCTATAAAAATAGCCAATTTCATCCCTTCCTGCTTTATTTGTTGTATACAATCTCACAAGGTATCCCACTGACATTTGGGTCCTGGCCAATCATTTTCTGTAGAGTATTTAGTGTTACATCCCTGAGCAGCCAAAGCTAACAAATTTGTATTGTGAGCAGTATTTTACACAATTATTTGTTTTATAGATATATGTAAGCATATATATATATATAAAATTTCTAATTATTGATATAGATAATTTTTATTTTTGTATATACATATAAATTATATTGGTATATTTCACTTGCACAAAGAAATCTGAGCACAAGATTAAAAACCTCTGCTGTCACTCCATGTGGGAACGTTCCAACAACGATTGTTCCTTCTGTTGGTGCTGTTTCCAATATGCTGTTAATAAAATCCATCCTCGTCTTCCCAAACCCACGAGTTCTTTTCCTTTGCCCAGATGCAATTTTTGGATGCATTTCAATACATGCAGTGGTTCAGCTTCTTTTAACCGACTGCCCCATTGCTTACACGGTGCTCCAACCTCAGCTCACTCCACAGCCAGTGAACTATAGGGAAGCTCTTCCCATCCAGGAAACTCAGATGGGATGGATTCCTTACATTTACATTTAAAAAGTGACATTTTGTTGTGATCCAGCCAGACTGTGCCAATTTTGTTTTTCCAGTTGGCAGGGTCAGCACCAAAGACACAGACACCAACTGAAGGAATCAGTGTAATTTACTGTAGTTCAAAGCAGCAAAGAATCACAAAAGGAGGAGCTCAGCAATACACCCAATCATCACTACCAAAGATTGCCTGTAGTGATTGAGAAAGAGACAGCACCAGTTACCCTCAGACTTTACCATCGCCCAGACCCACACATCAGCTGGGGAGCCCCTGTCCCAGCCAAGGACTGGAGAGCCCCTCCCGGCAACTGGGAATTCCTGCAGGTGCCTCCAGCCACAGGTGAGGCTCCAACCTCGCTGGGAGAGGGCCCAGCTTTGATAGTGCTGAATGAACAAACTGGCATCACTTCTAGTGAGGGAACATGTGGTTTCATCCTCCTCTTGGGTTCCTCCCAAAGCCTGGCCAGGGCTCAAGGAGGAACCAAGGGAGCTGACTTTGACCATACAGCTCCAAACAAGGCCAGATGTCGGATTTCATGGCCTTGTCTGGTTTCTAAATACAGAAAGGTAAATCCATATTTCACTAATGAGGGGATACGTCGTTTACAATGCTAATGATCATGCAGATTCCACTAATGAGTACATACAATTATAACATTTGGTTGGAAGGTTCATGTAGAGGTCACCTTTGGCTCAGGGCCTGTTGTTCAGGCTTTGGTACTTCAGGGACATGGTTCAGTGCTGGGCTTGACAGTGCTGGGTTAATGGTTGGACTTAAGGAGCTCAGAGGTCTTTTCCAACAGAACGGATTCTATAATTCCATGATTCCATCTGCTGCATTCAGCCAGGTCCATGTTGGCAGCATTACTTTGGTCAAAAAGTTCCCTCTTGGTCAGCTCCTGTGGCCTAAGGCTTCAGCTCCTTTAGCTCCTCGTGCTGAGCTGCTCGTGCTAAATGAGACAAGTCGGAGAGAAGAATACAGTTCATCCAATTTCCTCTGGGACACTGAGAGGGGAGTGTGTGAAAACAGGAGCAGTGTTTGGTATTGCCTCCTCTCTGCCCTTCAGACCTTTCAGTGCTTTGAAACAGCCAAGAGCTTTCTCCAGGAGTGCCATGAAGTTGCTGTTACTGCTCCCAGGTCTGGCTCTTCGCAGTCACTGCACTTGACTGGTTTTATCCCTCTGGCTGTGCCCTCTGCTCCCCCTGTGCTCGGTGGCTGCTGCCCAGGACTGTGGAACTGGCACAGATCAAGTGCTCGAGACTGTCATTTCTCTGCCCTTGCAGCTGCCTGCTCACAGCAGCCTTTTCCATCTGGAAGCTCCCTATGGAGAGGGAGTCCCCACCTCCGTTCCTGGCACAACCTCCAGGAGCCCAGGGCCTGCCATCTGAAGTCCCTGCTGGCCCTGAGGGCTCCCAGGTACCTCAGGCTGGGGTGACACCACTGCAGACGGGAGGGAACAGTGGCAGGGGCTGTGCTGAGAGTCAGGTCCGTTTGCTGCTGCTGCTGTGGGTGTCCTTTGTGCAGCCCTGCCCCAGGGTGAGGGATCAGATCCAGGCACTGCTGCTGCTCCCTCGGGATCAGCCACACTGTGGGTGTTGCTGTCRGTGCCAGCAGCAGCAGGGGCTGAAGCAGCAGGTGCTGACAGTGCCCCAGCCCYGGGGCCGGAGGGGTCCCTTGGCTGCRGGGCTGGGAGGAGCTGCCCCTTGTTCTCACTCTGCCTCACGCAAAGCTGGGCCGGGCAGAGAAAGAGAGCTGCTGCTTCTGTTCAGCTGGCTACTGTTCCAAAGTTCACATGGTTGGAGCTTAGGGGTCATACTGTTTAGGCAGGAAGGAGTCCGTTAGCTGGAAATACTGACTTTGTGTTACCCAAATGTCCTTCTCGGCTACGAGGGCTGGGTGGTGATTGGATCATTTTTCCCCTCACTGGGCCTCATCTTCTTGGAGGCAACTGATGTTTGTCCAGTCGAGTAGGTAACCACTTTAGACCTCTTAATAATAGAACACATGCATGCCTTCTCCCCTAGATTAGTAAAACAGACACCGAACAGTAGTAAGCAAGATAATACATGTAATCATTAACACACGAGAGAAAGCATAGTGATTTAGAACGATATACCATCAGTTTCCTAAATACTACAGCATTATTCAGGGTCTGCAATAGCTGGCATGCCCCGTGTTGAAGTGAGGACCTGGAGAACCTTCCCGGGTAAGACTTCCAAAGGTACTTTAAAAGGGGGGTCCAGCTTTTAAAAGGCCAGATCGACAAGTCAAAGTGACTTGATTACATTTTTAGAGCAGAAACATCTGGGTCTGCTGACATAGGTTCAACCAGACAGGGCCAGGGCTTGGCCAGAGCC
This sequence comes from Amblyornis subalaris, assembly GCA_018881555.1. Classification (NCBI taxonomy): domain Eukaryota; kingdom Metazoa; phylum Chordata; class Aves; order Passeriformes; family Ptilonorhynchidae; genus Amblyornis; species Amblyornis subalaris. The sequence goes on along the minus strand of JACAXG010000642.1, from coordinate 38,302 downwards.
AAGGCCTTAACTGGAAGGGCTTCCCTAACATGTCCTACAAGTAAACCTCTATCAGTGGTAGCTGGGAAAATTTCTTGAAAGCATTTAGTCCTCACAGATAACTACACCATGGTGTGTAAAAGTCTATACAGCAGCCGACTTTGTCATTTGTCTCTAGCTAAGTAGTCAATGGTACCTTGAACAAACTGTAAACAAACAAATATATATGTGTAACATCAAATAACATCAGGGGATAATGCCCATTATAAAAGGTCAGTGAATTCATGTCATAACATTAATAACACAGTTAGAATCATTAATATAGCAACAATAACTGCTTGAAAAAGTCAAGAGTATATTTTCCCACACATTTATGCATATATAACAATTAAGGCAAAATAAAAGCAAGAGAGAAAACACTAAACAGCTTACAATTACTGATGTCCATAATTCAGAATTGTTACCCATTTTCCTATGTCATCTGTGGAAGATTAAACAGCAAAGAGTGTTCTAAATATAATCTCAAGTGACCAATGTAAGACACTTACAGCGATAGAATTATCAACGAAAATTAAGGATCTAAGAAACTGAATCTTCACATATTTTCACACAACTCATTATCTTGCATTCTGAAATAATTGCTTGCCAAGTCTCCATCATAATTACTTCAATCAATTCCATCTTATCTCTATAACAAAAGAACTGTATCTTTCAAATTAAATGAGCATATTTCAACAGAACTTAAACTTAACATCACCTAATCATAACAGAAGGCAAACATAAGAGAGCTGAAAGGTAATCTTACCAAACAGAAATTATTCTTAATAGAACTTAGACTTCACAGAAAGTAAAATAACAGAACTTGAACCTAACATCACCTAAATTTAACAACACTTAAACTGAGAACTTAGAATTAACATCATTTAAACTTTGCAGAACTTAACCTTATCAGAACTTGAAAATAACATCATTTAACAAAACTAAAAGTAAGAATTAAGAGTGTTCCTTTAAAAGTCCCAGATACAATAGAATTTAATTCATCTTGGCTCCATGGTTACAAGAAGGTCACTGAAAAACATTGGGAAAAAAACTAAGTGAAGAAAAAAAATAAAAAGACAAGCTCTGCCCACTGCTGCTATCTGCACGGAGGGAGAGGAATGTGTGCCCTTGAACACATTGGTTGTGTAGCAATTGCTACACAAGCTTGCCTGGCTTCTCAGCYCAGCTTCATAGAGCAATAATAACATATACCTTCTAACTCTATACACACACAGTTATACATGCATATATACATATACACAGCTATATACAGATAATGGCAGTGGCATTTAGTAAACAATGGTATTTACACAGTGGCAAAGATGTTATGATTTTTGGCTAAGGCCAAGTGCAGCATCTGTTCCCACCAGTCCAACACCCGACACGCCCCTGACAAGAGGACCCCACACCAAAYGGATCCCCGGACGAGGGAGCCGGACCCAGAGCCCGCTCCCCCTGTCCCGCACACCGCCTGGCACCGCAGTGCCCCTGGGAATGGTGCACCCCCCACGGGGACCTGTAGACAGTGGCACYGAAATACATTCTGCAGCCTCCAGATCTCTGCTCACAGCAGCCATCAATTTTATCTGAAGCAGCTACCGTAACAGACACTGGTTGCATTGTTCAAATATTTTTCGACTCAGGAGGGCAGCACCTAAGTCCTCCTTCGTTTGTGTGGAATAGGTTAGGGAGGGTGGTTCCCGGTACCCCTCTGCTTCCCACAGAGGGAACAGGCAAGTCCAAAAGAGGTAGGGTCATGGGCATAAGTTCGTCTCCGTCCCAGTCATCTCTAGGAAGTGGCAGGTACAAGGCACAAAGGGTCACGGGCAGCAATGAGTCACTCATGCCTTGTCCTGAGGTAGAAATAAGTCCTGGCGAAGGAAGTTCCGGCGGAGGGGCTGAGGGAAAAGCAGGTCCCAGTGGAGCGGACACCGGCAGAGGAATTTGCAGCGAAAGAGATACGGGGTGTGAGTTAAGCATTGCCGACGCCCTTCCCGGGTCAGTGCTGAGTGCAGGCGAAGTGGGTGGCACTCGTTCTGCACCCGCAGAGCYCCCTCCCAGGGTTTGTGTGCTGCTTACAGTTTCGGCAGCCGGCGTAGCCRTATCAAATATCCATTTGCCAGCGTGTTCCCATGCCTTCACGCTGAATGCAGATTTACAGGTAGCTTCTATGCCTTTGCCTTTGCACCATAGAAGCAAAGCCCGCAGAGTCTAGTTTGAACCTTGAACCCTAGTTTGGTGAGCATGTGCATCCACATGTTAATTATGGCTTTTTCCTCTGTGGATGCCCGGACTCCCATGGTTCCCGGCAGCTTTTGCTCACCTTAAGTCTTTTCTGGGTCCRGACCTCTCAACGGCTCTCCCGCCATTCTCACGGCCGCCGGGCTCCATCTCCACTGCTCTCCTCACAGTCACAGTTTCAAGGGATCACGGTGGGGGTCACCAGATGTGGGAGTTGAGATGGACACAAAGAATGAAGCTTGCAGAGGCTAAAAACTAAAAGCTCTTTATTTAACAACGGCAGAGCTAAAAGCTAGAAGCCTAAGAGGTAAAAACCAGAAAGGAAAGTCTCTCTATTTAACAATGCCTGGTTTTATACCCCTATTGCTCTCCATGTCTAAACTTTATTAGTTACAGCAAACATCCGTTCTAACTTCATTTGACATAACAATATTTCATACATATCAGCAAAGCTTAGCTAATATTCTCATGCTGCAGTTATTTCTTCCCATTTGTGCTGTTCTGTTTTCTTCAGCTTGTATACTTTGAAACTCTCATGGGTACAGGACAATTTGGTCGAGGTCGAAGTCATCCAAACTTGTTGCCATGGGGCTTTCAGGCCAGCTGCCAGCCTCCACACCTGACCTCCTGGTGAACTGGTAAAAGTTGGCACAGCTGGGCTGGTTGATTCCTACAGAATAGGCATTGTGCAGTTCCATGGGCCAGTGGGTTTTGAAAATTGAGCATTGTGTGAGCTCACCAGCTGTAGACAATTTAGCATCTGGTAACATCTCCCCGCTTTGAGGCTTGTGCAGCTTCTCTTCCCTTCAAGCCTTCATCAGCCTCACTTTGCTTTTTTACTCACATCATGCAAGTTCCTTGCATTGCATTTGCAATCGTGTTTTTACTGCAGCTTAAAGCAAGTGTCGGAATGTCAAGGGTTCAGCTGGAGGCAAACTCCAGATCCCCACGCTTAATTCTTCAGAGGAGAGGAGACAGCAAAAACAGGCTGCAAACCTGAAAAATGATTAAATGATTTATTTACTAACTCTACTAGGAATAGAAAGAATAAAAAAAAAAAGAAAATATTAAGGCGTAATATACAAATATCATTCTCCCCCCATACATTCCAATACTTCTCACTGATCACATAAAGGACATAAACACGAGATTCTGATGTTATGATTAAGAGTTCTTATTGCCACCTCATGGGATAAAGAGAGTTCTTTCTGTAGTGTAGTGGGATCCATCCCATGGAAGACAGTTCCCTAAGAAGTATCTTCGGCGTGCTTCCAAACCTTTCAGAAACACCACAGCCCACCCAGGTTTTTGCAGTGGTGTAGCCTCTCTCCCACACACTCTGCAGTTTGTGGGTCACAAGAGAAGTCTGTTGGGCTTAAACATTTTAAGAGTAAGTCATTCCAGCCTAAAGGCACCAAAGGCAACAGGCTCCTGCTTTACTCATAATCTGCAAAGGCTGCAAAGGCTGAAAAGGCTGCAAATTTCACCTGTACAAAACATAAAAATGTTCTTATTTCAGGCTGTTGAAATTCTCACTCACCCATGGCTAAATCTGTGATTTAAAAAGATCTTTAGTTTGGTATTACTCCAGATCACACAGCACAGCTCACAGAAAAAGATGCATCTCGATGCTTGTAAAGATGGCTGCTCTGGCACTTCCTGCCACTCCTTGTCTTCTCTTCCATTTGGGATACTGGACTCCATATTTCGTCTTTCACGTGACTGCTTTCCTTTCTCTCTAGCTTAGAGAAGAGGTTAATATTTGCAGAAAATGCCTACAAAAGTATTTATAACAGTTACATGCTCCCACTAAGATAGTGCAGCTGTAAGGCTTGCTTCCCCAGGCCTCCCCCGTTCACTTCTCTGCACTGGCAGCCATCCAAATTTAACAAGTCTCTTGGCCACTATTAATTCTTATCAAGAACAGCAAGGTAACTCTTCGATCTTACCACTACACCTTCGAAAGGGAGTGCTTTTCCTTCTCTCGGCCTTTTCTTGGCCCAGCTTTCTCTCTGCATAGCTTGGTTCGGCTTAGCTTAGAGGCTTCTCTGACTTGGCCTTGGTCCAGATGGTGATAGATCAGCTTCTCTCAGGTCCGGAATGGCACAGGACCGGGGGGGTGAGGCCAGCTGCCCCTTCTGGACCCCCAGGCCGTGGGCCCCTGGCCTGGGGGTTGGGGGAGAGCCACTGCCTCTCGTGGGTCAGCAGGGAGCCAGGGAGCAAGAGAGGAAGTGAGGGCAAGTGCTTCGTCACTTCCTAGGGTTTTTTTTATAACATTCCTTTCACAGAGACGTCCCATGAACACTAAGTGGCTCACAGAACTGTCCTTTACCTGTTTTTAACCAACCAAATTTGTCTCTCACCGAGCCAAACGATGATGATCACAATTATTACTACGATCACAATTACACTTTGCAAAAATGAGGCCAACCAAGCAGTCAGAAAATCCAAATCCTCTAAATATTTTATATAAGCAGTTACTTTCTAACTCTTAATTCCCTGCTGGATGCAGAACTGATTTTATCCTCTCTATCTGATCATCCAATTCAGCAGTCACATTCAGAACGTGCACACAAGTGGTGTTGTTTCAATTCAGATATCCACATACTCCATGTCCCTGTCACAGCAAGAGGTCTAAAGCCAATCTGTTCTGTAAGGTCATTTTAGTCGTGGCTTGCAATTGTTCATTTATTTCAGTGAACCCCAATGGAGTTGCTTTTGCTAAAGTTTCCATTTGCAGAGTCCAATTGTGTGTGGCTGVTCTGTTCCTAAAGGGAGATCTTTGAGGAGTAAAGGAGGATTCCAAAATCCATCCCACTCTAGTTCCCATACTGGGATGTTTCCAAGTTTCATCCTGTTTAACCTTTCCCCACAGTCAGGTTCCCAGTGGTGACTCCTTCCACAAGGGACATCACGTTAATACTCCCAGTGTCCATTGTACTCTTGATTCTCCTAAGGGCAAGTGTGTGCTCCAAATTCCATTCCTTCCCACCCATCCTGTGGGTCCTAATGATGTTACTGTGTCCTGCTGACAGTCTGAGTCTCTCCAAGTCTTGTTGTTTGTTCGGTGAGACCAGGTGTCATTAAGAAAGGCAGAATAATTTCTACAAACACATCCCAACCTTAGGGCCTGGGCTGCTGTCAGGAGCTGCTGTACCTCAGGATTCCGAATAGTTCGAGTGTCTACCCGAGTGCAATTTCACTTTTCCTTTGTCCTTGGATCCTTTGGCCTYGACCTTATTAAATCAGGATATTTTATATCCTCCTGTAAGGGGTCCTCTGCAAGGCCTGGACTCCCTTCCCAGTCCAGACACCACTGAACTGGCTGGATATATTCCACATATTCCAAGGGCTCTTCCATACTTCTGGTATTTGACATCCCCAAGGGCTATCAGTGCCATCTGTCAGCTGATAAATATTTCCTGAGGTTATTTCCAGATCCGGTTTGGAAATACTACTATTCTCAACAGTATCGTTTTTATGTGTCCATGGTAAGGAATATTCTCCTTCCATCCCTGTCCADCTGGCATGGGTACTCTTTCCTTCCCACATGTGTTCCCAGATTTTTGTCAAATTGCTGACTCAGGCTCCCCACKGAACTGGMTTTTCTGCAGAGGTTGGTGTTGGCAGACAAGCTGTTABAGAGTTACATTCTGTAAGCTGCCAAAATCTCACACGAGCTTTAAGATCACATTCCCCTTCCCAGAGGTTAACAACATAGTTCCTGTTATTATTATAAATATGTAATTAGTCATCGTCATCATCTTCATCTAGATCCAATAAACAGTATCCCCCTAGAAAATCATATTCGATACCTAAAGCAATAGGATTTATGTAAAAATCCCCAAACTCCACGGTGTTAGTCACTCTTGTTTCTGCTGTGTTTGGTGTGGGATTGCTGGTTTTACCCACATGCGATGAACCCCAGGTTCGATTCCTTCCACCTTGAGTGCAGTGTAGGTTACCAGGGGGACTGATATGGTCCCTTCCCCTTCTCCTGGAATGGTCCAAAATTGCAGGTTCTGATGCACATGGGATCTYCTGGCTGGAAAGGATGTACAGGCAAGCCTGGTCCCAATGATCTGTTGATAACGATGTACCTTTGAAGACTTAAGAGAGTTAGCCCCAGTGCTATTAAATACTAATTTCAGCAAAATTTTGAGACTTCCCTTGCCTTGTTGGTGTGACATTGGAAAGCTTCTGGCCATCCAGAAAAAGCATCTACCAATACCAAAATGTACCTGTCCCCCTTCTGCCTGGGCAGCTCTGCAAAATGAACTTGCCGATAATCACCTGGTGAATTCCCCTGTTTTCCTAGCCCTGGAGGTGGCTGTCATGATAACAAACGACACAGAGTCTGGAGGCAGGTGGAAAGGAAGGCTACTTTAATGCAAAAACCAGGCCCTTTTAAGCAGTTAAGACCTTATCAGCTACATACCAAGAAACTATAACAAATAATAATTCAACCAACCACCATAAACCACGACGTGATCACGTGAAGGTTATGTGACTTGGTTTTCTACCTTGTTTTTCTACGTCTAAGTCGGCTGATGTTATTCTCAGACTCCTTGTCTTCTTAGCCGAAGTGACAGAGTGAGCCATGATTTCACAAGAGTAACAAGGCCTTCATTTTGCAAAGCCCCACTCATCCGCAACATCTCCCCCTTCTTCAATTATGTGTTTTAATGCTAAAACAGTCTTATTAAGGACTATTAACTTATTAAGGCCATTAACTTATTACGGCTATTATTGGTCATTTGTTGCACACAAGATAAGATACATGGGATACATATCATAATCCATAGAAACACACCAAGGATAACTATTCCATACATTGCTAAATGTTTAAGCCACACCCCAAAGCCGAGGTTGTCAAGCCATGAGAACATCCCCCACCGATCACCCTCATCATGTTGCTGTAGCTGTTTAGTAAGCGGCTTAAGATTACTAATACTTCTGTGAATGGATTCTGAATGATCACTTAGGTTCATGCAGCACATGCCATCAAATTCTTCGCATCCATGGCCTTGAGCCAACAGCAAGAAGTCAATGGCTGCCCTGTTCTGCAGTGTAGCATGTCGCACCAAGTTAATGTCCATTAGCCTTGCTGAAAGAGCGGCACTAGTAGCATTAGCCTCCTTTGCAAGCCAGCAGCCAAGCTTGTTTAAAGAAGCCAAAGCATGAGCAGTGCCAATTGCTAGTATTATGCTGCCAGAGATGCACTCTGCCATATTCCAAGAGGTTACCTTTGGATCGCATTTTTTGTTAAGAACCTGTGTGCTACACCTAACCCGACGCTGYGCTGCCGTAATTGAAGCAGTCCACTTTGGGTGGAACAAGGTTAGCTGGCCGATGATGCATGGTCTGCCAGCAGCTTTGCCTGGTGTACCTTTCCAGAGGCACTTTCTGCATATTAAGAACAAGTCTGAGGGGAGAGCAATAGCACTGATGCCAGATGTCAGTCAACTTTCTAAGGTCTGATTACACCACAAGGAAGCAATGCTAAAAATACCTTTAGGAGAGACATCAAAGTTAACACTCTTCATGTAAATGTCAGATATACAATTAATGTAAAAGCATAGCGAAGCATACAAAGTCCCTAGCGTGTCTAGCTCTTGAGGTTGTGAGGGCAAAGCCAGAAAGTCATGCATCCTTCTCAGATAATCATACCATGTCTCATCCCATCCTGCAGTCTTTCACGAGGTATCCTGGCACCACCACCTGGGCTGCACTATGCCTGGGACCGTGCATTTTTGCTGCACACTTTCATTGTACAGCTTACCAAAACGCTTCTTGTCAACGGGTACCCCTACCAAGCACGTGCGAAAAGGATCACTGGGGGTCGTCATGGAGATGCACATGGTGTTGGTGTGCGTAGCACCTGCAAGGGTGATCCATACGTTTGTGCCATCCAGCGTACGGGGTAAGACACTTGCAGTGCTTTTGCCAATCAGGATCATGCAACAAATGGTCACACACACAGCAAAGGAACACATTTCACATGGTGACCTGTGGAGACACAAACATAGCCCCTACCCCATGTTAACAAGTCTAAAGGTCCTGCCCACTGTCCTATTAACGGGTCCTTTACCATCACCGGAGGCCTGGGACGAGCCCTTGTATCAAAAGAATATTGTCTTTCACATGCTGTTTGGCCAGCTTCATCTTGATTTGGAAAATTGAGAACATACAAGGCTTTTGCTACCTATCATGTGGGCACCCCAACTCCCCCTTCTTTTGTTTCTCAAGCATATTTTTAAATGTTCTGTGGGCACATTCAACAATAGCCTGCCCAGTGGGAGAGGAGGGATACCTGTGTTGTGGGAGACACTCCATTGTTGTAAGAACTGGCGAGTCCGTTCAGAGGTATAAGCAGGGCCATTATCCATTTTAATAGTGGCTGGAAGGCCCAAAGTAGCAAAGCATGTCAGCCAGTGCTGAGTGATGTCACGAGCTTTCTCTCCTGTATGGGCAGTTGCCATTAAAAAATGTGAGAAAGTGTCAACAGTTACATGAACATATTTTAAAGTACCAAATTCTGGGACATGAGTAACATCAGTTTGCCAGATAGAATTGGCAGTCAGGCCTTGAGGATTGACACCTTCTGCCAAAGGAGCAGGAGCAACTCCACGACAAGAGGGACACAAAAGCAGAATGTCGCGAGCTTGCGAGGAGGATAATTGAAACTGCTTTCGTAAAGAGCGTGCATTTTGATAAAAAAAGTCGTGAGACAGCTTAGCCTGAGCAAACCTATTAGGTACAACATTCGGCATGACAATGATATCTGCACAATTGCTACCTTCCGAGACAGGTCCAGGTAAACCTGTATGAGAATGAACATGTAGCACATAAAAGTCATGCTGTCGGTTGTTAATCAAAAGCCACAGAGTACGCAGCTCTTTAAAGAAAAGTAGATTATCAACATATCATAAATATGAGGATTCAAAATGAAAAACTACATTAGTGGCATATGCAGAATCAGTTACAACATTGAGCGGTTCGCGTGGAAACAACTGAAAAGCATAGCAGATAGTGGCTAATTCTAAGATCTGTACTGAAGAATTTTGCAATGTCAGAACCCTTGCATGCCATTGGGCGGAGTCACCCTTATGCCAAACGACTGCAGCTTTGCTGGTTCTGCTGGATGCATCCGTGAAAACAGTCATTCCGTTGATGGGAGTCAAGCTGCAGCGGCGTTGCGCATATAAAGGGAGGCTACCCACTTCCATCCACAGGTGATATGAAGGGTAGTGGGTAGACAATTGTCCTGAAAAATCTGCAAGTGCGATCTGAAAGTTAGCTTCCTCTGACAACAACCATGACAAATTGTCTTTGTTCACCGGCGGGTAGATTACATGTGGGTCTTGGCCACTGAGCGTCTGCAGCTGCTCTCTGCCTCTCACAATTGGCTGCACAAACATGTCATGGACAGTCCATACAGTTTTTGTTGCTGTATGAGGTAAAAATAGCCATTCTAATACGTGCAAGGGATCATAGTCATCAGCAAACCACTGAAACAAGACTGCAAAAGGTTGAAATTTACTAGCTACTATAGCAAGAGAAACTGGTTTATCAGGGTCCCATCTCCAACCTTGGCGTTTTTCCAGTGCCTGAGCACAGTGCGCAAGAGCCCTTTTAGCCTCTGGAGTTGGCTCTTGGGAAGAATCGAGATCAGGGTTACCTCTGAGTAATTCAAAGAGGGGGTGCAAAAGCTCCATAGATAAACCTAGAATGGGACATAACCAGTTCAAGGAATCTAACAACTTCTGCAAATCATTTAAAGTCAGGTTATCTTTAACAGAAAGCTTTAATGGCTGAGGGCAGATAGTCCTCTGGGTAATTTTCCACCCTAGGTAATGCCATGGGGCCTGCTGCTGCACCTTCTCAGGTGCAACGACCAATCCAGCTGCTTGAACTGCCTGACTGACAGCCACTTGTATGGAACACAAAACAGAATAGTCTTTAGCTGAAAGTAAGATATCATCCATGTAGTGGCATATGGTTGCTTCAGGAAATTGTCGGCGCACTGGTTGCAGAGTAAGGTCGACCACTCTTTGGCATATAGTCGGGCTGTTGCACATGGCTTGTGGCAAAACTGTCCAGTGAAACCTTTTCATTGGCTCTGCGTGATTCAGGGTGGGCACTGAGAAAGTGAAGCGAGGTGCATTGTCAGGGTGTAAGGGAATAGTAAAGAAGCAGTCTTTTAAGTCTATAACTATGAGGGGCCAATCGAGAGGAATCATCACTGGGGAAGGTAATCCCGGCTGTAAAGGACCCATGGGCTCAATGACCGCGTTTATTGTGCACTACTCACGTAACAGTCTCCATTTACCACTTTTCTTGGGTATGCAGAATACAGGAGTGTTCCAAGGGCTAGAGGATGGTTGAAGGTGCCCAAGAGATAGTGTTCCTCTACAAGTTGTTGCAGGTTTTGTAGCTGTTCCTGTCATAGCGGCCATTGAGAGACCCAGATAGGGTCATTTGTCCTCCATGTGAGCTTACATATGTTCAGTATCTGTGTTTGGGACGGCTGTTCAACCTATGAAAAAGATCATTACGTGAATTGGAATTTATGCATATAGTGGTTCCAAATTGTCCCAAGACATCCTGTCTCCACAATGTGCATGGCACTAGAGCAATGAATGGTGCTATGCGGGCAGTTTGCCCATCAGGGCCGAAAACAAGGTGAAGTTGAGCGCTTTGCCTAGGGTGTTGCAGCCCTCCTACCCCAATCAGAGTCAAGGCGGGGTCACTCGTGGGCCAGTCATTGGGCCAGTCACTGCTTTTGATAATGGAGATGTCAGCTCCAGTATCAAGTCCTTTGAATTTCTTACCATCTGTAGTGCACACCATGGTCGGCTGAGTTGCTGTGATGGCACTTGTCCAAAAGATTTGAGGCTGCCCAGTGCTGCCAAAACCACCAGTGCCACACTTACTTTTTCTGCCTGGGGTTGTGCTGGAAAATGGAACAAGCTGTGCCAGATGCTGGCCGGCAGGTATGAAGCAAGGTGGCACAGGCGTCCACAGCATAATTTGTATCTCACCTTCATAGTCGGAGTTGATGACACTAGGCAGCACAAAAAGTCCTAGTGCACCGGTAGAAGAATGTCTGATTATCAATGCATGCATATTATTGCCAACAGGTCCCCATACCCCTGTAGGAACTAAATGAACTGAGGGTGTGTCCAGAATCACCGACTGGCTGGCGGCCAGGTCCGATCCTGCACTGCCGGAGGTTGCGGGGATGAGCTGGCTTGCCAGACGCCATGCTTCACATTTGTTTGATTCTGCGGGGTGTGCGAGCACGCCCCCCGCTGTCGGCTTCCTGACACTACAGTGTCACCCTCCGCAATATGGTGAGAACAGCAGTCCTTAGCCCAGTGGTATCCTTTACTGCATCGGGGACACCTGGTAGAAGGAAGGTTCATAGAAGAAGTTTGGGATTTGGGCGGTAGTAGAGGGCAGTGTTTTCTGAAGTGACTATTAGAGCCACAGCAATAACAACCATTCCCTCCCTGCGGCTGTAAATGAGCAGGGTAAGCTGCAGCAGGGGAGCTATTATCATGGATCAGTGAACTTGCATCTTGGCAGGTCCTAACCATCTCCACTATGCTACAAGTACGCCGATTGTGGATAGTTAAGAGTGCTTTTTTACAGGTATTATTTGCATTTTGAAATGTGATTTGCTGCAGCAGTATATTCTGCGAGTCCTCACTATAAACCTGCCTGGAGAGTGCAGTCTGCAGCCTATCCAGAAACTGCATAAATGGTTCTGTTGGACCCTGTTTGACTTGAGTAAAAGAGATGTCAGCATCCTTGTCTGTGCTTGGGAGTCACCGCAGTGCCTGGATCTGCTGATAACAAAATCAGTTAATCATGTTCTAGATATCGTGAGGGTAAACCACCTGCGTTTGGGTTTGGCGTACGCACCGTCACCTGTTAACTGGATAATAAGGATAGGAAGTTGCCTCTGCTGCAGAACTCCCGCCTGAGCTATGCATAACTCACAGTAATCTGAAAACCAGATCTTGTACTGTGTTAAAGAAAGAATCATCTTCATTAAATTTTTCCAATCATTAGGTGTAAGAACATAGGAATTACTTATGGATTCCAAATAAGCTGTAACATGATGGGAAGACACACTGCTTTCGTGTACTAACTTCCAGAGGTCTCTGACCACAGTGTAATCTAAGTCTCAGTAATAGGGTACCCAGCCTCGTTTWTAAATAACTGGATATGTTGTAACAACTGAGTTATCTCCATGTTGTAATGCAGTCCCTTGGCATTTTTGGCAGCAAGGTGCTGTAACATCTGCTTTTTGTGTAAGGCAGAAATCTGTCGGCTGCTCATATTTTATGGATCCCAAGTGAGAATAGCTATTAAAAGGGAGCATCTCCTCTTGGGGGGGCCTGACCAGAGAGTCGACTGGTATGTTGCAGGCTTTCTGTAGGCCAGCTGGTTTGGAGGGGGCAGCTGGGCTGGGGGTCCTCGAGGGGAGGTGAGACCTGGGGGACAGAAAAAGGGGGGGGTGCCGAGGGTGCCAGAGGTGCCGTAGGGACTGTGGGCAGCGAGGGAGCCAAGGCCACCAAAGGAAGCGAGGGCTGTGCTGGGGCTGGAACCGTCAAAGAGACTGGGGGTGGTGCTGGGGGTGGAGCTGCCGAAGGGGCTGGGGGCGTTGTCGGGGGTGGGACCGCTGAAAAGACTGGGGGTGGTGCAGGGGGTGTAGCCACCAAAAAAACTGGGGGCGGCGTGGCGGGTGTGGCCAGAGGGTGTGGGAAGGGGCTGGAGGAACCAGGGGTGAGGCAGGAGGTGTGGCCGCTGGAGGGACCGGAGGCAGTGCAGGGGGTGGGGTTGCCGAATGGGGCACTCCGAAGGGAGGGGGCCAGAAGGTGGAGGAGCCAGGAACGAGGTGGGGGGGCGCATGGCAAAAGGACCGGGGCTGAAGAAGGGGGGGCAGGCGGCTAAGGAGAGGGAGCAGGTAGCAAGGAAGCCGCGGCTGGAGGGGTCAGCAGCGGTGCGGCCGCTGGGGGGAGGTGCTGTGCAAGGAAACCSTTCCAAGAGAGGCCGGTGCCGGGGGGGTTGGCGGGCCGGCAGAGTCAGCCTGGAGAGGCAGCTGAGAGTGTACGTCTGTGTGAGTTTCTTTAAGAGTTACCATAATAAATCCCCAAGTAGCAAGATGCCTGGATGCATTGGCATCACCAGCGCTTGCAACCTCAAAAAGTTCTTGTCCTACTCCCTGCCAAGCACCCAGTTGAAAAGTACCAGCTGTGGGGAAGTCTTGGTCTGATTTCCTTTGGACGGGGGGTTGAAGGTTCTCCTTGAGAATTTCCCAATGCTGACTGGAGGTCCTGTGATCCCTTGGATCCATTGAAATTCCAGAGTATGAAGCCGTAGAGTGTCACAATGGTCTCACGGATCCATGGGCCCCACAGTATCACAAAGGCCCTTTGGTTCCATGAGGCCTAGCAGTGTAACAATGGTCTCCTTGGTTCCCAAATTTCACCATGGACCAATTGATCCATAAGGTCTGGTAGCATTACAGAGTTCTCCTTGGTTCCACAGTGTCACAATGGCCCCTGATTCCACTAGGCCCTGGAGGGTCAAAATGGCCTCCATGGTTCCATGGGGCCTGCAATATCACAATGGCCCCTTGGTTCCATTGGTCCCTGCAGTGTCACAATGGTCTTCGCAGTGTAACAATGGATTCCATTGTTCCATGGGGCCTCACAGTGCCACAATGGCCCCTTGGTTCCACCAGGCCCCACAGTGTCACAAAGGTCTCCATGGTTCTATGGGGTCCCGCAGTATCACAATGGCTTCTTGGTTCCATAGGGCACTGCAGTGTAACAATGCTCTCCTTGATTCCATGAGGTCCTGCAGAGTCACAATGGTCTCCCTGGTTCCCTGGGGCCCTGTGATGTCACTATGGACTCCTTAGTTCCACAGGAATGGCCCCTTGCTTCCATGAGGCCCCACAGTGTCACAATGGCCCCTTGTTTCCATGGGGCCTGCTGTGTCACAGTGGACTCTTAGGTTCCATGAGGCTCTGCAGTGTAACAACAGATTTCACTGTTTCATGGGGGCCCACAGTGTCACATTTCCTTGGTTCCATGAAACTCTGCAGTGTCACAATGACTCCTTTTTTCCACAAGGCCCCATAGAGTCACAATGGTCTCCTTGATACCTCAATGTCACAATGGACTCTTGGTAACATGAAGCCCCTCAGTGACACAATGGCCTCTTGGTTCCATGAGACTGTTAAGGTCTGGTTATTAAAATGATTTAGAAATTTCTCTGCCCAAATTAAGGTGCAAATGAGACTATGTGCCAGTGTCAATAGCATGGATTTTATTTGATAGTAYGTAAGAGAGAGAGAGAGAAAAAGGAAGAGAAAAAATAGAAAAGAGAGGTGGGGGGACAGAAAGAGACCGATTAAAGAAAATATCACCACTCCATGGATCTCAATCCCAATGTTTCATTGATCCGCTCCATCTTCATGGCGGTGAAGGTCCCTCATGAAATGTAGAATTCCATGGGTTAATATATGTTCAGGCTAGGGAAACCCAGACACCACCCCCAGGGGAGGCGGGGGTGGCAAGTTTGCTGTTGTCTTTTGCAGCAGACTCTGGATCTGTTGCATCACTTTGCATCACGTGCAATCTTGTGGTGCAAATCCTCAGCAATGAGTCTGGGGGCACTTCGGGGGGTCTGTGATGGATTAAGAAATCTCCTCAGCTGCCTCTCCCATGAATGTCCCGTGGTGTGGCCGTCCCGGGGTTGGGGGTTCCATAGCCAGTTTGTGTAAGGGAGGATGGGTTCGCTACCCCTGAGCAGAGGTTGCGACACACCGAAACCTGCTCCCCACACCTCAGCTGGGGGGAAATCTGTGCAAACCTGCTCCCAGCAAATGGGTCTGTGGGCTGTGACCTCCCCCACTCCCAGCCAGGGAAGATTCTCAGCAMCGCTGCTGGGTTGTTTCTCATTCTTTTCCTCCAGCCTTGTTTTTCTTCTCCACAACCCTGAGATGATTCGATCACGGGTTTCCCTTTATCTAATCTCAGCACCTTAACTCTCAGTCCAAAGTTCCAATCAGGCATCTTCATGGGGGTTTCTTCGGTTGTAGCTTCTTTATACAGTTTTTGTTATAATGAGCAAAACTTTACATCAATGTTTGAGGCATGAACTATTTCAGTCTCTGACAGAGGCTCCACAGTGTCACAATGGAGCCTTGTTTCCATGGGGCCCCATAGTGTCCCAGTGGTCTCCTTGACTCCATGAGGCCCCAAAGTGACACAATGTTGGGGTAAAGAAAGGGTTACAGAAGCAACAGTGGCACTCACAGTAACATCATGTACTTGAACAAACTGCTCAAGTGATCACAGCGAACAGAACATGAAGGAATGGAACTTCATCTCCCGCTTGACCATGGAAAGAATGATTGTTGCCTGTGACCACGGAAAGAATGATCATGGAAAGAATGATGAAGGTGTCAAGACGTCAGACTTATTGTAGAA
The DNA here is from genome assembly GCA_018881555.1 of Amblyornis subalaris. Taxonomy (NCBI): domain Eukaryota; kingdom Metazoa; phylum Chordata; class Aves; order Passeriformes; family Ptilonorhynchidae; genus Amblyornis; species Amblyornis subalaris. The sequence continues at coordinate 22,529 of JACAXG010000642.1, read as the reverse complement.
CTTTAATTAGTCGTTTTGCTTGTAGTTAAAGGTTAACTGTTGTGGATAGGTAAAACCTTGCAAAATGAAGGCCTTGTTACCCTTGTAAAATCATGGTTCACTTCTGTACTTTGGCTAAGTAAAAAGGCCTCTGGGAACAAGCTCAGCTAACTTAGAAGTAGAGAAAACAAGTTACATAACTTTTGCATGATCACCTCGTGGCTTATGGTGACTGATTGAATTATTGTTTGTTGTGTTTCAATGGTATGTATTCTGATAATGGCTAACTGCTTAAAAAGGCTTGGATTTTTGTAATAGAGAGCTCTCCTTTGCACCTGCCTGGGAACTCTGTATCGCTCTATCGACACATCTGGCACCCAAACAGGGACATTGGAACATCGGATTGCCGTGAAGGCTTGGGCTGCCTCCAGGGACAAAACCTCACGAACCCAGAACAATGGGACATCAGCTTGCAATGAAGAAATGCACTGCGACCCAGCCAAGTCATCCCTACGATCCTGGACCCCTGCACTGCAGGCAGAAAGCAAAGCCCAGGCCAGGCTACAGCAGAGGACGTTTATCTATGAACTACAATCTGACGGAGAGCAAAACGCCAGCACAGCCTACAAGGTCAGGTCACTGGTATTTGCTGGACAAAGAACCACAGAACTGTGAGTATGCCAGACACCAGTGGGTGTCCCGGTAGCACCAGTCCACCTTAAGGATATTGCAAAAACATTCTCCACATTGGAGAGACTTTTATTACGAGTTAGACAACCCTGTATCCATCTCTGACATGAGAGATGCTTTGATATTAAAAACCCCATGTGTAGCTGCTCCAGGAATTGCTGGAAGRGCTACAGATAACAAACCTGGGCACAAATCCAAGGACTGGATCCAGGGAAAGGATTGATCCTCAGTTTGGACTAACGAACTCACAACACGCGTGACATTATGGGCACTAGCGATGCCCCCTGGCCGCCTACAGCTCCTTTTGGCGGCCCACAGCAGTCTCGGCGCCCCTGGGCCCTTCGCAGCCCACAGCTCCTTTTGGCGGCCCACAGCAGTTTCGGCTGCCCGCAGTCTCCTTCGGTGCACCCCACAGGCAATGGCCCCCCTCGGAGCAAGGCTCCCTCCCCTCAGAGCAAGGTGCTCCCCCTTGGAGTAGGCCCCCGCTTTGGAGCATGGCTCTCCCCCTCGGCCCCCCTTGTAGCAGCTGCCCCGCAGCACGCTTCTCCAGCTGCGGCCTCTGCCCCGCAAATGCTTTTTGCCCTGCCAGCTTCCTCGGCAGTGCTTCCTTTGCCGGCTGCCATGCTGGCCCCGCCCAGCTGCTACTTCACTAGCAGCAGCCCCCCCGCCCTCCACCTCTTTAAGCCCCCCCCCCCCGCCCCGGCCAGCCCTGCCGGCCCCGTTTGCCCAGACACAGCTGGCCATGGATAGCCATCCTGACTCGGGACTCACGGGGAATGCTGATGCATTCCTTGCTATCAAAAATGCCAAGGGTCAATGTTAAAATACAGAGATATTTTGGTGTACTTTACAACAAATGGAACCTCCTGTGTTTGTCATTCAGCTAACAGGTGACGGTGTCTGTACGCAAGACCTAGAATGCACATGGACAATCTTTCCGATATTTAAGGCATTTTTGACCAGATCCCTGTTTAAACTAACTTTGTATTTTCAGTGAGCTGTGAATTCTTACAGCTTTATTTATTGGAGAGATTTGGAGTTATCTCTGTGAATGTAACACATTTCTCCAGGCAAATCTTCTGTGATTTTCTGCTTTAGTACTACTTGGCAAGAGTGAATTTTTCAGTGAACGTGCTGGTGTATTGCATGGTTAGTAAGACTTCTCGTGTGAGATACGTGCTGCCCTTTCAAAGATTCTGATTTGGAGGTCTGATTAGGCTGACAGTACTGATTCTTTGCTGACTTATAATGGTGTTGGCTGTTACTACAGAAATTAGGAGCTTGTATGCCTGGGAAGATATTTGAGAACCCTCAGAAACATGATTCCTTGCTAGGTGGATAACATTTTAGTTTGCAGATGGCAAGATTCGTATTTGCAAGATATTGTGGTCCTTTGGAAAAATGCTGTAGGCCTCTCCTTAGAAATGCATAGCATAGACACTAATGGAACAAAATGTGAAACACAGCAATTAACTTTGAAGCCTGGATGTCAAAGCGTTGCATGATTGATGACAATAACTGAGCTCACTTAGCCAGGTGAGGCCCGTGGCAGGCTTAGGTGCCCAATTAATTGTGGCATTCCTTTCCTCCTTTCCTCATTACTGTTATCTGCAAAAACTGTTCAAGGTTTATATATAATTACCTCTGTGGAAAGCAGGCAGGATTGTGCTAGCTTTGCCTGTAGTTTTGCTGTGATCCTTTCACCACAAAGACACATGTGAGAGCATTTCGAGTAAATACAGCTATTTAGTAAATCAAGTAGTTATTCTTCCTTGCTACTTATGAATTGAAATTGAGCTTGATATCACAACAGTTTAGGTTCATTGATAGATCACATGTGGAACAAACATTGCCACACTTCTTAAAATCATCTGAAACCATCACTTTGTAGCTGTTTTACATGTATGTGTCAGTCTTACACACCCACTGGCCTAAAAGAGTTACCTATGCAAAACTTATGGCAGTATTATAGAACTAGGCAATTGATGTTTTATCCTTAGATGCTTATATCCCATTCGCTTTAGTAGTCCAAGGTCAAATCTATTGTACTGAAAATCACGGGAAAGCAGTCTTACCTGATCTAGTTTCAAATGTAATTTGCCAAGGCATGCAATGTTGTCATTTTTGGAGTACAGCTGCAATTTGGAAAATCATGCAAAACTGTGCTTGTACTAGAAAAGTCCTGACTGTGAATGGATATTTTTCAATTATATTTGCAGTTACTATGAGCTATTTTCACAACTAAATTATGTAAAATCACAGCATATTTGCCACACTTTTATAATCTTTCCAGCAAATCCATGTTGCAGTTATCTCGTTTACTAATCAGTTGTTTGCTTACATATTGTTCATTGATGTTTGACTGTTGTATGACAAATTTTTAGTAGCTTTCTTGTAACAATGGAATCAAGATGAGTTAAATTCTATTGTATCTGGGACTTTTAAAGGAACACTATCAATTCTGACCTCAGTTTTGTTAAAAGATGTTATTTCTGAGTTCTGTTAAGTTCTGCAAAGTCTAAATTATGTTAATTTTACATTCTGTTCAGTTTAAGTGTTGCTAAATTTAAGTGATGTTGAGTTTAAGTTCTGTTACTTTACGTTCTGTTCAGTTTAAGTTTTATTAAGATTACTTTTCGTTCAGTTTCAGCGAAATTATGCTTAAACTCTGTTAGGTTGCTTTCTGTTGCATTTAAGTGACAATAAGTCTGAGTGACGTTAAGTTTAAGTTCTGTTGAAATATGCTCATTTAATTTGAAAGATACCGTTCTTTTGTTATAGAAATGAGATGGAACCAATTGAAGCAGTTATGATGGAGACTTGGTAAGCAATTATTTCAGAATATAAGATAATGAGTTGTGTGAAAACACGTGAAGATGTAGTTTCTTAGATCCTTATTTTTTGTTGATAATTTTATGGGTGTGTTCTACATTGATCACTTGAGATAATTATTTATAACACTCTTTGCTGTTTAATCTTCTACAGGTGACACAGAAAAATGAGTAACAATTCCGAGTTACGGATATCAGTAATTGTAAGCTGTTTAGTGCTTTCTCTCTTGCTTTTATTTTGCCTTAATTGTTATATATGCATAGATGTGTGGAAGACTATTCTCGGTTTTTTAGAAGCAGTTACTGTTGCTGTATTAATGATTCTGCTTATGTTATTAATGTTATAACGTGAATTCACTGACCTTTCATAACGGACATTATCCCCACAATGTTATTTAATGTTACACATATGCATCCTTTTGTTTGTTTGCAGTTTGTTCAAGGTACCATTGATTGCTTAGCTAGAGATATATGACAAAGCTGGCTGCTGTACAGACTTTTACACACCATGGTGTAGTTATCTGCAAGGACTATATGCTTTCAAGAAACTTTCCCAACTGTCACTGATAGAGGTTTGTCTGTAGGACATGTTAGGGAAGCCCTTCCAGTTAAGGCCTTGGCTCTGGCCAAGCCCTGGCCCTCCCTGGTCGGAATTATGCCAGCAGACCCAGGTGTTTCTGCCCTAAAAATGTAATCAAGTCACTTTGGCTTGTCGATCTGGCCTTCTAAAAGCTGGATCCCCTTTCGAGGTACTCTTGGGCACCTTGCCTGGGAAGGTTCTCCAGGTCCTTACTGTGACTCGGCTCGCCAGCTATTCCAGACACGGGGTGATGCTACAGTATTTAGGCAATTGATGATGTGCTGTTCTAAATCACTATGCTTTCTCTCGTGTGCTAATGATTACATGTATTACCTTGCTTACTTCTGCTCAGTGTGAGTTTCTTGCTTTATTACATGTATTGTCTTACTTTTATGGTGCCTTCATGTTCATAGTGAGAGACGCATATGTTATCAAAAACAACAAAGAAGGGGGAATGTGGTTCCTCAGAAACATTTACATAATGCACTATTTACACTAAAGTTTTTGCAGGCATTCCATGAATTTTGATCCCCGGCAGAGTGATACTGCCCTGAAGATCTGTGCACGCAGAACCAGTTTCTAGAAGTTTTCTGTAAGGATCCACAATCGGGTGTGCAATGGCAAGGCCCAGCTGGTTTACTAACCTAGGGGAGAAGGTACACATGTGTTTTATTGCCAACAGGTCTAAAGTGGTCACCTGCTCGACTGGACAAACATCGATCGCCTCTGAGAAGACGATTGTTGAGAGGAAAAATTATCCAATCATCATCCAACCCTTGTAGCCGAGAAGGACATTCAGGTAACGTAAAGTCAGCGTTTCCAGCCAAGGGACTCCTTCCTGCCTGAACAGCATGGCCCCTGAGCTCCAGCCAAATGAGCTTTGGAACAGTAACCAGTAACTTCCAAGTGCAGAAGAAACAGCTCTCTTTCTGGGGACTGTAGGAAACAGAGAAGTAAAAGCTGATAGTAGCCTTGATTTATAACCTTGGAAGCAGTTTGAGTCAGCTTAATTAACAGTGATTTATGGCTTTAAGCAGGAGGGTTACAGATCTGTGTTTTCATAGTGATAAGCAAGAAGCACGTTTTTGGGTGTATTTGGTGAAGGGTTTTAACTTTATACTTTAAGTTAAGTTATAGTTTAAATTAAGAATTTAGATGTTACAATAGAGGTATCTATAAGTACGTGACATGATGAGTGATTCGTGGAAATACTGCCACATTGCAGGTGGCAGGTCCACCTAATATAGGTCAAAAAGTCAAAACAATAGTCGTCTCAGTAACCTATTGGTCTAAAACACTATAAATTCTTATTCAACACTGAGTCCTGTGACTTTTGCCATTTTACAATGTATTGTTAAAATCTCATGCTTGACGAGACTGATGCCTAGTTTGTTATTTTACCAATAAATTGTTAAAATCGCTTTTGTCCGACCTCTCTGATAAGAACGTCTGACGCGATGCCAGGAGTGTCAGAGAAGCACTCCTGTAGTAAGATTTAAGGAGAAAGTGAACCTACAGGGGACACTGGACACTATTTCTGTTTTCCCATGATGTGGGTCTCTTTGTCAGTGACACGGTTGTTTTTGATGGGTCTTTATTGATTGTGATCTGTATTTTATGTATCTTGTCTTGTGTGCAACAAATGATCAATAACAGTCTTCATAAGAATGGCTTTACCGGTGCGTGCTGTTTTGGCACTCGGGTACACAAACTCTTTGCACAAAAAACAAAGAAAGGGGGAAATGTTGCAGATAGGTAAAACCCTGGAAAATGAAGGCCTTGTTACCCTTATAAAATCATGGTTCGCTTCTGTTACTTTGGCTAAGTAAAAAGGCCTCTGGGAACAAGCTCAGCTAACTTAGAAGTAGAGAAAACAAGTTACATAACTTTCGCATGATCACCTCGTGGCTTATGGTGACTGGTTGAATTATTGTTTGTTGTGTTTCAATGGTATGTATTCTCATAAGGTCTTAACTGCTTAAAAAGGCTTGGATTTTTGTAATAGAGAGCTCTCCTTTGCACCTGCCTGGGAACTCTGTATCGCTCTATCGACACAGTTAACTTCTGGGCTAAGGGTATATATGTTGTTAAGCTTCTGCATTAAACAGATTCACCTGCACCAACGTGTCTCTTGTCTTTCACGTGCCACAACACAATTGCCCTGTTGTTCCATGAGGCCCTGCAGTGTCACAATGGCCCCTTTTTTCCGTGGAGTTCCACAGTGTCACTCTGGTCCCCTTTGTTCCACAAAGCCCTGCAGTGATACAATGGCCTGTTGGTTATACGAGGCCTAGCAGTGTCACAATGGCTCCTCAGTTCCATGAGGCCCCGCAATGTCAAAATGGTCTCCATAATTCCCTGATGTCCTGGAGTGTCACAATGTTCCCTTGGTTCCATGATGCTCCGTAGTGTCACAATGGTCTTCTTGATTCTGCACTGTCACAATGGAACCTTGGTTCTATGAGGCCCGGCAATGTCACATTTGTGCCTTGATTTCATAAGGCCTCACGTATTCATGGCCATTTTCAGAAAATTTGAAAGACTTTTCCACCTTTATTCTTTTCCCAAGATTCTATATATATATTATTGAAAAGCAAGCAAGCAACCAAGTATAGCAAGGCAGCTCAATTGGCTTAAATAAAGGTAGGTTTGCAAACTCGTTTTGCACTGGCAATGGTAAAGGACCTCTCGAAGCAATGAAAATAAACCCAATTTCCATTATCATAGCTTGAACTGCACCACGTATTTTCTAGGATAAAGTGAAACAGAATTATCGATTATGACCTCTGATATTGACAGGACCTAAGTTCTTATGAAGCCATTAAAAGTAGAGCTCGTGGAATATCTGCATTGATTCCCTGACAGGCTGGTTGGTTGTCTTGGAGCTGTGCCAAGCAACCTCTGAGATCCAGAATCCCACATGCAGATGTGCAGGGGGACCCAATTTTTGCCTTGTAGACTGAGCCCACATTGCAACAGCACAGCACAAACTCAAAGTGACAGGGGAGGGACCTCCGAGATGTCTTGTCACGTGACAAGTGGAGGCTTCCTCGACCCTTGGTGTGGGGAGATTTCCTCGACCCTCAGTGTTTAATTTGTCTGTCAGCGCCCCAGGAAAGCCCAGACCCTTGTGCCCCACCAGTCTGTCCCCGTCCCCTTAGGGGGACCCTGCCCTGAGCCCTCCTGCTGGATTGGGGCTGTTCGACTCACTCAGGCRGGGAAACACCAACAGCACAAGGGAGAGCCCTCAGCAGCTCTTCCCCTTTCTTGGAGTGTGTTCCCTGCTGCCGGCGACTGCCAGCGCCCGGGAAGGATTCCCACTGACAGTTTAGGGGATAACACTCGTTATTAATAGAAAACTGGGACAGGTTCAGGTTGGAAGGTTGTCAGTGATAGTGTCTGACTGCAGAAATGTACTTGAAGGAATACACAGACAAGCTCGAATCCCCAACAGAGCATTCAGTGTGCACAGAGTGGGATCCTTACCCAGTGGGCGTCCCCATGGAGGAGCAGACAGGTTCAGCCCCTGGACTGATCCCAGCAGGTACCATGGAGTCTTCCCTCACTTTTCCCCCATCCTTGACTTACTTTTATACAATTAATACACTTTCTTTGTGTTTAGGTGGAGACTGAGTGACTCGACATCCCTTTGTTCCTGATTGCAGTAAAATTCTCTTGCTGTTGTTGGCAGTACGAAAGCTCCTTGAAACAAAAGTCCATTGTGCCACAGTGGAGTCTCATGGAATAAAAGAGACCCTTGTGAAACTCTGGGGCCCCATGGAACCAAGGGTCCACTGTGACACTGTGGGGCCCATGGAACCAAGGAGCCATTATGAAACAGCAGTGCCACATGGAAGCAAGAGGCCACTGTGACACTGCTGGGCCTCAAGGAACTAAGGAGTCCATTGTGACACTCCAGATCCTCGTGGCACCAAGCGGCCATTGTGACACAGCGGGGCCACGTGGAACCAATGATCCATTGTTACACTGTGGATCCAAGGAGACCATGGTGACCCTACGGAATCTCCTGGAATTAAGGGGCCATTGTGACACTGCAGAAACTCATGTAACCAAGCCAACCATGTTACACCATGGAAACTCATGGAACCAAGGGGCCACTGTGGCACTGCAGATCAAAGGAGACCACTGTGATACTACAGAACCTCATGGAATCAAGGGTCCACTGTGACACAAGGGGGCCTCATGCAAGCAAGGGGCCATTATGAAACTGTGAGGCCTCATGGAACCAAGGGGCCATTGTGACCCCCATAGAACCAAGGAGCCATTTTGACACTTCTGGGGCTCCTGGAACTATGAGTCCATTATGAGACAGCGGGACCTCATCGAACCAAGGGGCCATTGTGACACTGAAGAACTTCACGGAACCAAAGCTCTATTGTGACACAGCAAAGCCTTGTTGGAACAAAGGAACTATTGGTGACAGTATGGAAACGCATGGAACCAAGGGTCCATTGTTACAGTGTGGGGCCCCATTGATCCATGGAGGCCATTGCGACACTGAAGAATTTCATGGAACCAAGGAGCCATTGTGACACTGCACGACCTTGTGGAACCAAGGACACCATTGTGACACTTAGCAACCTTATGGAACAAAGAGTCCGTTATGACATTGCAGGACCTCATAGAACCAAGGAGCCATTGCGAAACAGCTGTGTCACATGGAGCCAAGGGGCCATTGTGAAACTATGGGGCTCCATGGAACTAAAATCCATTGTGACACAGCATGGCTGCATGGAACCAACTGCCCAATGTTACACATCCAAGGAGACCATGGTGACACTATGGAACCTCATGGAACCAAGCGTCCATTGTGACACAGCTGGGGCTCGTGAAATCAAGGAGGCCATTGTGACACTGTGGGGCCCCCTGGAAACAAGGGGCCATTGTGACACTGCAGAGCCAAGGAGTCCACTGCAAAAGCGAGGAACCCCAAGGAACCAAGGGTCTGTTGTGAAAATATGGGGCCTCATGGAACCAAGGAGACCATTGTGATTCTATGGAACCTGATGGAAGCAAGCAGCCATTGTCACACTACGGAACCAAGACCACTCTTGACACTACAGAAACTCATGGAACCAAGGGGCCATTGTGACACTGCAGAACCAACACAGCTGCTGGACCTTTTCACCTGCCCCTGCTCAGCTCCCTTGGGAGGCACGGCAGAACCAACACCCCGGGAGCCTCAGCAATTTCACTCTGGGATCCATGGCAGACACTCCAAGGGGCTCGAATTCCACGTTCCAGCAAGCAAAAGATTGAAGACAAAGCTCTTAAGAAGGGGCCAAAAGCCAAGTGGAGCAAGATCTTACAATAACATTTCACTGCCAACCTTAATAACTTCATCCACAGCTGTTTTAGCTCGTGGATTGGGAAAAAAATCAGGTGAGGGTCTTTGGCTGGAAGCTGCCCTGGATAAAGAGAGAGACACTGTGAGAGAAACAAAGCAGGCCAAGAAAGGCAGARGAGAAAGGAGGACACAAATACAATCAGCTGTGAAGGTACCACTCTGAAAACCAAACTGGAACTGACTGAAAATGAATGGGACAGAAATAAAAAACTCTGAAAGTTTTATTTAATATCAAAATACATCCCACCAACCCTGCCCCATACAATCCCAATCCCAGTCCCACCCCTCCAAATTTGGATCCCACTTCTCCCAATACTCCTCCAACCCCATCTCACCCTGGAGGCTGTGGAATTGAGTAATTTTGGACTGCAATTGAGTTTTTTTGAGGTGGGAACAAGCCDTTTTGAGGTGGGATTGAGTAATTTTCRGATAGGATTGAGTTGTTTTCAGAGTGATTGAGTGATTTTGAGGTGACAGATCAATCCTTCTTGGGTTTTGGAGTGCAAAAAGATGGAGAACACTACCCAAAATCCCCCCAGAATCCACAAATACTCCAGAATACATCCCCAAACCCTAAATTCCCTCTCAAATACCAGTGAAATGGTGGGACTTTAGATATCTTTGATGAATTGCTATATTTTTAGCCCTATTTCGGGTGTCTTTAAGGGATGAAGATGAATCAGAAGAAAATTAGGGACAAAAGCACCACCAGTCAGGTGTCTTCCAAATGTGGATCACCAGAAATGTGGGTCATCAGGTCGCTTCCCAATGTGGGTCCTCACATGGGGGATGAAGTTGGAGCAGCGGACGAAGTTCTTCCCACAGTCGGAGCACTCGCAGGGCTTCCTGTACTGCTGCCTCCGTTGGTTTTGGGTCAAGGTTGAGTTCCACATGAAGCTCTTCCCACACTCGGGACACTCGTAAGGCCTCTCCCCAGTGTGGATGCATCAGTGAGTGACGAGGTGGGAGTTGTGGATGAAGCCCTTCCCGCAGCTGGGGCACCAGAAGGGCCTCTCCTCTTTGTGTGTCCCCTGATGGCTGACAAGAGCGGAGCTGATCTGAAACCTCTTCCCACACTCTAAACACTCCTAGGGCCCCTCCCTGGCGTAGATCATCTGGTGAGACATGAGGTGGGAGTTTTGCTTGAAGCCCTTCCCACAGGAAGGGCCTCTCCCCTGTGCGTGTCCACTGATGTACGAGGAGAGTGGAGCTGCTCCAAAAACTCTTCCCACACTCAGGACACTCATAGGGCCTCTCCCTGGTGTGGATCATCTGGTGGTAGTTCAAGCTGGAGTTATGTCTGAAGCTCTTCCCACACTCGGAACACTTGTAGGGCCTCCCACTGGTGTGGATGTGCTGGTGGGTGATGAGGGTGAAGTTTTCCTTGAAGCCCTTCCCGCAGTCGGGGGAGCAGAAGGGCCTTTCTTCTGTGTGCAGCTGCTGCTGCAGGAGTAGACTGGAGCTGTTCCGAAATCTCTTCCTGCCCATGGGACACTCGTAGGGCCTCCTCCTGGTGTGGATCATCTGGTGTCGGATCAGGTTGGAGCTCTGGCTGAAGCTTTTCCCACATTCCAGGCACTTGTAGGGCCTCTCCCCTGCCATGAAGCTGCTCATGGACCACCTCGTCAGAGTTCTGGCTGAAGCTCCGGCTGCCTTCCCGGCACAGAGAGCATCTTTCCTCCTCACAGCACCCTGGGCTGGGTTTGGAGCCCCTCCTCGTGTGGGATCTCCAGGGCTTTTCCTCCCCGTTGGATTCCTGTGCTGTGGAGCTGCTCAAAACGGCCTCTTCCACGAGGTTGTGCCAGGAGGATTTCTCCTCCCTGGTCTCCATCCTCAGCTCGTTGCCTGGGGGAGGAAGGACAAGGAGAGGATGGGATTTGCCTCCGGGCCAGAGGGAAGGGGAAGGAGATCCCCCCAGTCCGTCCCCGGCAGGACGGCGTCGGCAGCGGGGTTGTCCTGCAGCCGGGGGCGATGCTGGGCTGGGAGATGGAGCAGAAGAGAGGGGGAAAGGGGCAGTGACTTCCTCCTCACTGCCTGGGGGTCATGGGGCATGTTCCTCTTCCTCACAGCCTCTTCTTCCATCTGGCCAAGGTTTGGGAATGGGAATTACTGGTTTGGGGGGAAAACAAGGTGTGAGTGTGTTGAGTTGGGGGTTCACCCTGCCCAAGTCCTTGTCTAGAAGTCATTGGGCATCTGTGTCCATAAAAACCTCCAAAACAAGATTCAGTCAAAAAAGCTCTCCCAGATGTTCCCCCTCTCTGGTCTCTGCACTTTGGGGTTCTGGGGGTTTCCCCCTGTCGGGGCTGCAAGGGTCCTGCTTGTATTGGGGGTCCCCCCTCTCCAGCATCCCTGCCCTCCCCAGGCTGCCAGGGGTTCTGAGAATGCCAAAGGTTTCCCCTTCTCCATTCTCCCCACTTTGGGATTCTGGGGGTTTCCTCTCTCTGGGGTCCCACTGAGGGAAGCTGCAGCTCCAGTGGTTCCCCTCTCTGTGAGTCCCCATTTCAGAGTCTCGGGGGTCTCAGGGCTCCCCCCTCCAGGCTGCCAGGAGTCTGCCAGGTCCGCTATTGCCCCTCCCTCTTCTCCCCATTCCAAGGGTCTCAGGGTTCCCCCCTCCAACGGCTCTCCCGGGGGTCCCCCAAACCAGTGTCCCCCCTCCCCTGCCACTCCCGCGCAGTCGCCACGTGGCCCCGGCAGAGGTTGCAGAGTCTAGCGTGGGAAACCCCAACCCTCACCACAGGGGCRGGACCCACATCCCCCCGCCCCCCACCGGGGCTCTGCTGGCAGCCGCCACCGGGACCCCCCAAAAACACCCCCTGGAGCCCCCCCGGTGTCCCCCCAAAGGCATTTGTGGCTCAGCTCTGGAGTCCTGCAACCTCCAAACATCCCCTCCCCACAAAAACACCCAAACCCAGGGACCCCCCAGGATATTTGGGATGAGCTCCCCTCCCCGTTCACCTGTGGGTTGCGGGGGCAATGCTGCGGGCACGGTGGCTGTGAATTCAGGGAGTGCTGGAGCCCTCACGCTTCCTCCTGCTCCTCCTCTTGCTCTATCTCTCCTTCTCCTCCTCCTGCTCCTCCCTAATCCCGCCTCCCTCTCCTCCTCCCTCCCTCCTCCTCCTCCCCTGTTCCCCAAACCCCTCACATCCCGCGGGACGAGCGGGGATGGAGCCGGGACAGGTCGGGATGGGCAGCGCGGGGCTCTCGCTGCTCCCACCCGCTGGGGGGGAACCCGGCCCGGGGAAAAGGAGAGGGAAAGGGAAAATTGGGGGCTGCAGATCTAAAGTGGGGCTTTGTGGCCCTTGTGGGTGGGGACTTGCAGCCCTTGGGGCTCATCTCGGGAGCCTGGGGATCTGGGAGAGGAGAATGGGGAAGAGGGATTGGGGATCCCAAGAGTGGGATCACTGGGAGTGACTGGGCTGTACTGGGATCATACTGACATCATAGTGGCTGTGACTGGGATCGTACTGGGGGAAACTGGGACCGTGCTGGGGCAAATGGGAGTGACTGAAAATGGCTACAAGCATGGCGGGGGCAACTGGGATCATACTGAGATCACACTGGGAGTAGCTGGGCCACCACTAGGGGAGCCTGGGGTCCCACAGGGTGACAGGGATCCTACTGGGATCCTACTGGGAGTGACTAGGAGCAGGTGGGGGGCAACTTGGACCATGTTGTGGTCAACTGGGATATACTGGGAGTGACTGGGATCATACAGGAGGTGACTGGGATCATACTGGGAGTGTTTGGAACCATATTGGGGATTAAAGAAAGCAACCGGAACCATTTGCAGGGCAACTGGGTTCATACTGGGAGCAACTGAACCAGCACTGGGGTCATATTGGGATCATATTGAAGGTGACTGTAACCATAGTGGGGGTGACTGGGAGTGACTGGGACCATGACAGAATTAACTGGGATCATACTGGGAGTTGCAGGAAGTGACTAGGATCATACTGGCAGTGACTGGCATCATACTGGTGTTGACAGGGAGCAACTGAGACCCCACTTTGGGCTTCTGGGAACAACTGAGAGAAACGGATGATGCTGGAAGCAATGGGAACTTGCTGGGTGCATGCTGGAAGCAATGGGATATACTGGGAGTGACTGGGATCATACTGGGTGAGGGAAAATGACTGGGGACCCTGTGGACAGGTAACTGGGGGTACAATCAGAGCAAACTGAGGAGTTCCATTGGCATCCTAACAGGAGTTATAACAGTATGGAAATTATAGGGCAAATCCCAGTCGCTGCTCCCTGGGTGGAATGCGACTGGCAGGACTTGAAACCTATCCCATGATGATTCCCCATCCATACACCCCTGCTGAGGGGATGGGATGGAGGGTGGGGTGGAGTGGAGACATTGTGGCCAGGCTCTGTGGGAATCCTTGCAGGGAGGGGAACTCGATGGGACTTTGCAGCTGATAAACCACATAGGACCTGGGAGCCAGGGGAGAGACGGGCAGACGTCCTGCTGCTGAGCCAGCAACAGGGGTGAAATCCCTCTCCTCAGATGAACTTGCTTCATTAAAGCCTAATAATAATATTAACACACCCCTCCATCCCAAAGTTCCCCACCCCCAGGTTTCTACCCCCCCTCACTGGGCATGAGCTCAGTGTTCTCTGTGACTGTATCTTTAAAAGCAAAGAGAGAGAATTTCATACCCATGAGTAATAAAGGTGTGTCTGACTTGAGTCACTCAAACTCCACCTAAACACAAAGAAATTGTATAAAAGTAAATCCAGGATGCGGAAAAGTGAGGGAAGACTCCATGGTAACTGCTGGGATCAGTGTGGTGCTGCACCTCCCCTGCCCTTTTAGGCTGCCCTGTGACCTGAGAAATGCTTGTTAGGCCTTGTCCTTGACAAACAGCCCCTGGGCTCAGCTCTTCTGGAGCTTATCAGAAAGTCTCTCTGCTCCCAGGCACTGCTGCTGTCCAACGAGCTCCTGTTTTCTTTAGGAACAGCCTTGGAAACTGTTTTTCATGCCTGAATGGCACAACATCCCTGTTGTCACACTTTCAAAGAAAGGGTGCCAACCTGAAGTCTGGCCAGGATGAAATTCACGTTTTTAATATGATATTTTAATTTTTATTATTATTATTCTTTATTATTACTTTTTCATCTTCATCTTACTATTATTATTATTTTTCAAATTATTATTACTATTATTATTATTTACTACTTCTATTTCTTCTTCTTCATCATCTTGTTCTTATTCCTATTTCTATTCTTATTATTTTTTAAATTCTTATTCTTATTTATTGATAGTATTTCTTCATATTCTTCTTATCCTCTTCTTCTTGGGTTTTTTTTTTCCCTACTACTATTTCTTAACCCCAGCTTKGATTTCTTTGGCAGAGCCGTGTGTGTGGCAGTCGTGCAGGGCGGTCCCTGGAGCAGTCCCTGCCGTGGGTGCCCTGTGTGTGCCAATCCCACGGCGGTGGCTCCAGGCAGGGCCCCGGCACAGCCCGCGCCACGCCCGCAGCGCCCGCCTGGAGCGGGAGGGACGTTCCTCGGGGGGAGCAGGCTGCCCGTGAGGGCCTGGGCTCCCGGCTGGGCGGGCGAGGGGCTGGGGGACAGCAGGGGCTCTGTGGGGCAGGGACAGGGCTCTCTTCCCTTTCTGCTCTAACTGTTCCTACCATTTCCACATCCATGCTTTGTTCCAGGTCCCTCTGTTCCTCTGACTGCTGTGCAGGTCCCTGGATCTCCAGCAGAGCTTTGCTCAGGATCTCACTGCTGCTGTGCTGGTGCGTGTCCAGCAGAGCCTGGCTACATATTCATATTCCTATTCTTATTCTTATTTCAGGGGGGCAGAGGGTGTTCTTATTTTTTCTTGGGGGGCTGTGTGGGACAGGGACTGGGCTCTGTCTCTCCTGCTGGAACCTGCTCTCCAAAGGCTGGAGAACCTGCTGCCTTTTCCACCTCAGGAGCAAGAGGCTCAGGGGGCTCCTCCTCCTCAGCAGCTCCCGCCAAGGCAGCAGCTGCCGGCTCAGCACCCGTGGGACTCCCTGGGGCAGGAGACGTGCTGGGCAGGGCACGGGCTGCCTCTTCTGCCACCTCTGTGCCCATGCTGCTGGCAGACATCGCTCACCGGGTGCAAGGGTTTGTCCCTGATATTGGAGTTGACATCATGTCCTCATTGGGACAGCTCCTGGCTGCTCACACCCTCTTCCCATTGGGACAGCTTTGGGTCACTCACATCATCTTCCCACTGGGACAGCTCTTGTACTGCCACATGTTCCCACTGGGAAAGCTCTTGGCCACTAACAGCTCCCCATTGGGAAAGCTCTTCATCCTCCTCGACAAAAGCCCCTTCCTCCTCCTCCTCAGTCTCTGGCCGTGGCAGGACTGACCCGCCCACTGCCCCCACCCACTGCCCGCTGAGGGCCTGGGCTTGTGGCCAGCTGGGCATGGGGCTGGGAGCCTGGGAGTTGGGGTTCGCCTTGTGTCATGATCTGCTAATACGAGCAAGGGGTCATGATGGTTCAATCACCAATCTCAGAATGCAAAAGACAAAGGGGATTTCAATTTTAATCAACAGTGCACTTTTATTGAGTGCCAACTACACGATTCTGCGATAGAGGAGAGACAGAAAGAGATATAAAGAAACAAAGTGGGGGGGAGGGGGGATAGCTACCAACGGATGAGACGAAGTCCTCGTGGTCCTGCCAATAGACTCACTGGCGTCCGTGGGGAGATCTCGTCGTGGTAAATTCAGAGAGTGCCTTTATAGTCTTTTTCGAAAACAGGGGGGAAAAGGGGGGCAACTGGCCAGGAGGTGAGGAAATCCATAGTGGGAGTACAAGACAGGTTATCATGATCTGTACTAGTTTCCTCAGGAAAGCATACCAGTCCTCAGCGGCTGCACTCACAGGGGGGAAGGGGGAACCAGTCCTCAGTGGGTGCACCCACAGGCAACACTTGGCAAACATCCCACCTCGGCCAGGCCAGGTCCTCCCCTCCTTTTTTAGGGTTTTCAGTCTCTGTCCTTGTCGATGATCATGAGGCAGATGAGGGATTTTCGGACCGTCTCTTACACCTCGTCCTCATCCATCTTTGTCGTGTTCTGGCACAGAGAGATCCTGGGAGCTGCTTCCTCCTGCCAGAGCAGCTCTCCTGGCAGTGGCACCCCAGGAGATTCCCCTTCTCTACCCCTCGGGCAGGGCAGGGATCTGCCATGTCACCAGGGCCTCGAGGCACCACAATGTCTCKCATCACSGAGGGCCCTGACACRCGCCTGTGTCACAGGGGGTCACACCCGGCACCCCAACAACAGCCGAACCCACGGGAACCGGCCCGGAGCAGCCGCTGGACTTGTGGCCTTGTAGCCCCTGCTGTGCCCAGAGCCCACCCGACAGCCCCAGCCCCGCCCTGCAGAGCCCTGGGCTTGCAGCCCGGGCTGGTCGGGGCAGGAGGAATCGGCCGGACGGATGCGCCGGGGACTTGTGGGCAGTGGCTCCGTGTCCCGCGGGAGGCTGGGGACGAGGGGTGTCCCTCAGGGCTCTGCCTGGGCACCGGGGCTCGTCAGGGCCTCGATCAGCGACACCCGGGGGCACCGAGGGCAGCCTTGGTGCCTTGGCAGGGCACGGGGAGCCGAGCGGTGTCGCTGGCATGCTGGATGGTGGGGTGCCGCGACCTTCCGAAAGTGTCTCCAGCAAAGCCGCTTGGCAGGGCAAACACACTCACACAAACACACACACTGGACAGCTTCTCTTACAAGCTGGATTGATGGCAAAGAGGCAAGAAGGGTCTTCGTATGAGGTTCCACGAGAGAGGTTTATTGTAGAGATGTGAAAATTCCCAGTGACGAAAGACGGGGGAGTGTGAGAAGGTTCAGGGTTATATATGGGGTCGGTAGGAGTGGGGAGGCCATCAGGGACCAATAATTTGCGGGTATGGGGGTGGGACATAGGCAGGGCTAGGGTGTGGGAGCCACTGGGAAAGACTGGGGGAGTGGCAAGGGAGCAAGGGCCAATGGGGGAACAGGGAAGGGAGAAGCCTCTGTAACTGGGACATAAAGGGTAGGAAAGGGGCAGGGAAGCCAACGGGCCAACCAGGGAAACAGCATCGAGGTACATTAACACAGTGAAACAAAGCATCCTGGGAGAGGCCTTTTCAGTCACCCTAACCTGGGGAGCTACCTTAGGTTCCTCTCTCCAGGGGACCCTCGTGGTTCCTCTGTAAGCCAGCTCACCAGTCCTCCACAGAGCTGGGCAGGGGCACCGCAGAAACACCGAGTGCCTGCCTGGGGCAAAGCCTAGCTCTGAGCTGACACTGAGCCAAATAGGTGACAAATCACAGCACGTTCTTCTAGATGTACTTAATTATTCTATGTTTTCTCAATGTCAGTTTTTATAAGGGAACATTTTCAATGTTCATTTTACCTTTTTTTTTATCTTTTAAAAAAAATTCAATCGCTTTTTGCTATGAATGAGGAGGGCTGGGGTGGGAAACATTGTGGATAATGGAGTTTTTTATTAAATATCTTTTCAAAAGCAGCTGTGCTGTGCCCTGAGGGGGGGTCCCCGTGGCCAYGCCCCACGMGGCACTGGGAGCACCAGTCTGGACCAGTGCGGAGCGCAGGTGGGCGGCATCCTCCCCAAAATGGGTCACCTCAGTCCCCCAAAATGAGCGGGAACCACCCCAAAGCCATTTATAACACCCTAAAATTGGCGGAAAGCAACAGGATGCTCCCCAAAACAGGCTCCCCAGCTCACTTCATCTCATCTCACCCTTCCAGGCCCCATCCAACCCCATCCCCCGCGGCAGTCACAACCGGGACTCGCCCCCAAAAAACTGCATCCCGAGGACTCCCCAATATCCCCAAAGGGGCATTGGTGGCTCAGGTTTGGAGTCCTGAAAGATCAAAAGACCCGAAAACCCGTCCCATGAACCACCAAAGATATTTGGGGCTCGATGCTAGAGTCCTCCAAGGTCCAAAAGTCCCCCCCCTCAAAAAAGAATCCCAGGGACCGCTCAAGAAATTCAGGGCGAGCTCCCCCTCCCCAGTCACCTGCGGGATGTGGGAGGCAATGATCCTGGGGCCAAGGGGGCTTTAGATACAGAGAGTGGTGAACGCACGTGGTGCCTCCTCTTCCTGCTTCTCTTTCTGATCCTCCTCTATCCCTCCTCTTCCTCCCGCTTCTCCTCCTCCATTCCTCCTCCTCCTGCTCCTCCTCCACCTCTGTCGTTCCTCCTCCTTCTCCTCCTCTTCTGCTCCTGCTCCTTCTCCTCCTGTTATTTGTGACTCCTATCCCAGCTTCCTCTGGCATCACCCCTGGGGCCATCCCGTGCCCAGCAGAGCATCCTGTGCTCTGTCAGCACTCCCTGCTCCTTAGGGAAGGACTTGGGATTTATCCCAGGCACAGACACTAAACCTCACCCTAACTGCTCCAATTCCATTGCTGTCCCTTGGTGCTGGGCAGGGGCTGTCCCAGGGAAACAAAAGACACAAAGGAAACCAACTCTGGCTGAGCTGCCCGGGCTGACCCAGCCGAGCCCCAGGGACAAGGTCCTGCAGAGCCACACGGAGCCTTTGGCTCCTCCCTGGGAACGCTGATGCTGCATTCCAGTTCCGCAGCCCAGGATCCTTTCTCATCTCACTCCAGGTACTTCCTAAAGGCTTTAAAGGCAACAAAGTCTTTGATCTTCCATAGGAATTATGCTTGGATTTACCACCTTCAGGCCTCCTCTCAGGAAGCTGAAAGCTGCCTGGAACAAATCCAGCAGCTCTGCCCAACTCCTTGAGATGCGCGGCTGATCCCAGACACCACAGCCCAGAAAGGCTGGTCCCTCCTGGCTCTCTGAGCCTGGAATGGGGAATAGGCAAGAGAGTGTTTTGAAGTAGCCTTGATGCCTGAATCAGAGACAGCTATTTCCATGCTGGACTTGGAATGGTTCTTTTTCTCTTCTGGAATTACTTTTGGAATCCTGATATTGCAAGCAAAGGAAGAACCCACTTGGAAAGAACCGTCCATGAGCAGCTAAATAACTACAGAGCCAAAATCTCTTTGGCCAGGCCACTTGACCAAGTGGAGAGGGAAAGATCAATTGGTTCGAGCGAGGAATGTGCAGAAAAAAGCTCCAAGCCCTAGGGCCTCAAGATCTCAGCTTTGTTGTGGCTGCCGCAGTGGCCAGAGCAAGTCCTGGAGATCCCCCAGCGCCGCTGCAGCAGGACCCAGGTTCCACCTTCTCTCCCAGGCCCTGGCCAGGGGCCATCGGATCCATTGGCTCCATGCAAAGGGGGAAGACAAGAAGAGATTGGATGCAGCCACCAAGGACCTCAAGCAAATTGTTCAGGAACACCCAGACCTTGACGTGACGTTTGTAAAGCTGCAGGTGGCAGAGCTCTGTGGCACAGGAGACCCGGCATAGGAAGTGGAGACCTACAAGGAGCTGCAGGAGAAACTCCCTGAGCCTCAGAGGCCGTCACTCCCTGAATCTCTGCTGGGGAAAGTTCTTCCATCTCTGGGAAGAGATCCCACGATGAGGCAAAAGCAAAGCTCATAGCTGATGACAAGATTCCCGTGCAGAGAGAGCAGAGGAGGGACTGCGGGCGGAGACTGGGAGCCTGAGAAGGAGGGAGGGCTGGGGGAAGGTGTTTTTAAGGTTTATTTTCTTTCTCATTCTCCTGCTCTGATTTGGTTGGTCATGAATTCAGTTCCTATCCCCAGGCTGTCTGTTTTGCCTGTGATGGTGATTGGGAAGGGATCTCTCCCGGTCCTTGTCTCAGCTCCTGGGCCTTTGCTTGTATTTTCTCTCTCAGTTGCCAGGCAGACCCACAGCACCAAGTACCCTGAGCTGTACTCAGCCTCCCAGTCCATCCCAGTCCATTCCCAGTCCCTCCCAGTCCATTCCCAGATGTCTCCCCTCTCTCCCAGTGCCCTCCCAGTGCCCCCCAGCCTTCTCCCTTCTCTCTCAGTGAATTCCCAGCCCCTCCCAGTAGCCTCCCACTGTCTCCCCTCTGTCTCAGTGCCCTCCAGTCCACTCCCAGTCCTTCCCAGTCCATTCCCAGTCCCTCCCAGTCCATTCCCAGATGTCTCCCCTCTCTCCCAGTGCCCTCCCAGTGCCCCCCAGCCTTCTCCCTTCTCTCTCAGTGAATTCCCAGCCCCTCCCAGTAGCCTCCCACTGTCTCCCCTCTGTCTCAGTGCCCTCCAGTCCACTCCCAGTCCTTCCCAGTCCATTCCCAGTCCCTCTCAATGCCCCCCAGCCCTCCACCTCCTCTGTCCCAGTGCCCCTCAGTTTGTCCATCTCACTGGTGCCCTCAAGCTCCGAGCCCGGCCCTGGCCACCTGCTCTGCTCTGTGCTGGGTTTCTACCCTGTGCAGGTGCAGCTGAGGTGGTTACAGGGTGGGCGGGAGCTCACAGGGCACGTGGTGGCCACCAATGTGGTCCCCAATGGGGACTGGACCCACCAGCTCCTGGTGCTGCTGGAAATCCCCCCTGGTGAGGGGTCCTCTCCACCTGCCACGTGGGGCACGTCACCCCCTGACCCAGCACTGGGGTACAGCCTGGCCCCCACAGCACCGGGGGAAGAGGGGAGCTGGGATGGTGGGAAGGGGGCTTGGGATCTTGGGGTTAACTGGAGACCCTCATTACAGAATCACAGAATCAACCAGGTTGGAGAAGACCTTGGAGATCATTGAGTTCAACCTGTGACCTAGCACCACCTTGTCACCCAGACCATAGCACYGAGTGCCACATCCAGTCTCTTCTTAAACACCTCCAGGGATGGTGACTCCACCACCTCCCCGGGCAGCCCATTGCAATGCCCAACCACCCTTTCTGTGAAGAACTTCTTCCTGATGTCCACTCYAAAYCTCCCSTGCKGCAGCTTAAGGCTGTGTCCTCTCATCCTGTCACTGTGGCCTGGGAGCAGAGACCAACCCCCACCTGGCTGCCCCCTCCTGTCAGGGAGTTGTGGAGAGTGATGAGGTCTCCCCTGGGCCTCCTCTCCTCCAGGCTGAACAGCCCCAGCTCCCTCAGCCACTCCTCACAGGACTTGTGTTCCAAACCCCTCACCAGCCTTGTTGCCCTTCTCTGGACATGCTCCAGCATCTCAATGTGCTTCCTAAACTGAGGACCCCAGAACTGGACACAGCACTCGAGCTGTGGCCTCACCAGTGCCGAGTGCAGGGGAAGAATGACTTCCCTGGTCCTGCTGGCCACACTATTCCTGATCCAAGCCAGGTGCCATTGGCCTTCTTGGCCACCTGGGCACACTGCTGGCTCATGTTCAGCCTGCTGTCCATCAGTCCCCCCAGGTCCCTTTCTGCCTGGCCACTGTCCAGCCATGTGGGAGTTGAGATGGACACATAGAATGAAGCTTGCAGAGGCTAAAAACTAAAAGCTCTTTATTTAACAGCGGCAGAGCTAAAAGCTAGAAGCCTAAGAGGTAAAAAGCAAAAAGGGAATTCTCTCTATTTAACAATGCCTGGTTTTATACCCCTATTGCTCTCCATGTCTAAGTTTTATTGGTTACAGCAAACATCCGTTCTAACTTCATTGGACATAACAATATTTCATACATATCAGCAAAGCTTAGCTAATATTCTCATGCTGCAGTTTTCCCATTTGTGCTGTTCTGTTTTCTTCAGCTTGTATACTTTGAAACTCTCATGGGTACAGGACAATTTGGTCGAGGTCAAAGTTGTCCAAACTTGTTTCCATGAGGCTTTCAGGCCAGCTGCCAGCCTCAACACAGCCACTCTGTCCCCAGCCTGTATCTCTGCAGGGGTTGTTGTGGCCAAAGTGCAGGACACAGCGCTTGGATTTATTAAACCTCAAATCGTTGGATTTGGCCTCTGGATCCAGCCTGTCCAGGTCCCTTTGCAGAGCCCTCCTCCCCTCCAGCAGATCCACACTCACAACCAGCTTGGTGTCATCTGCAAATCTGCTGACGGTGGACTCAGTCCCCTCGTCCAGATCATCAATGAAGATATTAAACAGGACTGGCCCCAACACTGATCCCCAGGGACACYGCTAGTCACTGGCCACCAACTGGATGTGGCACCATCCCCACCACTCTCTGGGCCCAGCCTTCAGCCAGTTCCTAACCCAGCGAAGGGTGAACCTGCCCAAGC
>JACAXG010000641.1:31888-55053 GCA_018881555.1 Amblyornis subalaris | reverse complement strand
GTTAAAAACTTCAACATTTCAGTGGGTGACTACATTTTCTTCTAGATCGGGGATCAGGAAATGGTATCAAACCCAAAAAAAGGCTCCCCAAAGCCTTGCTAACCACACTTCATCCTCCATTCAGAAAATGCAACTGTTTCATTCAAAGCAAGGAACAGACAGCTCGAGCAGCCACTTCCCACCCAAAAGTTTCCAACCCATTTTTTTCTTTGCTTTCTATGTCCTACTTCTTCRCAAATGTGGTTGCTCCAAGTACAGTGACATGGAGACAGAACACCCATTCATGAGTGTAAACAAAAATTCACACCACCAGAGGTTTATGTCCAAAAAGGAGACAGAGGAGTCCCATAACTTTATTCAAATAAAGGGAGAGGCCATGGGCATGTCCCATGAGGTCTCTCAAATTTTTGGGGGATGCAACTCCCTTGTTTTCCTAAGTTCCCGGCCGCAGCACCCTCTTCCTTTTCCCCATTGGCTGAGGTACTCGGAAGGTACAGACTTCCCTAATTGCCCCCCTCTAATCTGCACCCCATTTTGTTATATAAGAGAAAGGAAAACAAACCTGTTCATAATTCTATAAAGTCTTTGTTCTGTTTCTCTAAGTTCAGGAATGTAACATGACATTGGCTGAGCAACAGTCCACGGTGATTAATAACATTTTCTAGAACTAATATTGTTTTCTGTTGCTTCCCTATCTATAAATTCCTAGCCCTATCTACAATCAGATTGACAGAGTCTGTTTGTAAAGACACATTCATCTTATTCCTTTTAATCTCTCTTCTTTTTATTTTTCTCAATAATTGTCTTTACAAACCTTAATGACCATTGATGTAATCTCTTTGTCCTGGGTCTTCTTTGGTTTTGCGATTGTTCTGGCCCTCCACAGACCCAACAATTGCTAAGGTTAAAAACTTTTGCTACTTCTTCTCCTAAGGCTACAAATTGATTCTCCCACGCCTGGCTCAAACCTAGCAGAGAATATAAAAGTAGAATTATTAAGGAAAACATTCTAACAGTGTAATCTAATTACCTAGTCTAATTCTCACGTTGTCTTGCGCACCATGCCTTTCAAATCTATCCCCTACATCTAGTAATAGTGGTTGAATAAAACACAGACAGGTGGACTCTCAGGAGGAGGAAGCTCCCCCAGTTAATGGAGATACATTAGTAAAGGTGTCATGGGCTCCCATTATACCAGAGACCCACCACACCAGAGCCCTTGATAACATTCAGGGTGGGTCCGGGCTGAGAGAAGGTGTTTCCTGATAGACACAGGGGCCTCTCGATCCACTTTGAATTTTTTTACCTGAAGGGAAAATCGTCATGAAGTTCTTTAATTATTCAGGGTGTAAGTGGAAAAGATGACCGAATGTGTTTTATTCAACTACTATTACTAGATGTAAGGGACAGATTTGAAACGCATGAATTTCTGTTTGTTCCTAATTGTGATTGTAGTTTACTAGGAAGAAATTTAAGAACTAAATTGGGACTGCAAATTAATATTGTAAAAGGTGATACAGAGGCTAATACTGTTGTACCTTTGTGTAAAATGTCTGAGAAGGCCTGTGCTGGGGAACCCAGAAGCGTGGACACTCCCGGGGAAATATGGAAAATTAGATCTAGAGCCTTTCCAGATTCCTTTGAAGCAATCAGGACAAGTGGTGTCTAAAAAGCAATACTCTCTTTTCAAGGGAGGGAAGAAAGGGGTTACAGGCTGTTATTGAGTCCTTGTTAAAGGCAGGTTTGGTTTTGGTTTTTTGGGGGTTTTTTTTGGAGCCATGTATGTCTGTCTCCCTGTAATACTCCTAACCTGCCAGTTAAGAAAGTGGATAAATGGACACCAGAAGGAAAGCAGAATTTTAAAGTGTTAAAAAGCAGATGAACTGAGGCTCCTGCCCTAGTCCTTCCAGGCAGGCAAAAAGAATTTGAATTGTATGGGTGAGGGCATGGCCTGCTCATCTGCAGAATTGTGCAACCACGGCTTTAACGGTAACTGAAACCCGAAACCTGACAACAGGAGGATATCTCATTGATAAAGTTTGGCATCAAGTTAAAGCTTTGTTAACCAAAAGAGCCTCTAAGCGGATGACCAGTGCTCAGTTATTACAGTATAAAACTTGTTTAATGAAACAGGAGGATTTAGAATGGAGAAGCGGGGAAGGGTTTAACACAGCCTCCCGTTTGAAGGGCCCTGGAGAGGGGGGCCGGGAAGAAGCCTATGACTGCATTCAAGTAACAGATCTCCAGACCCGGGCTAGGGCAGATTTCCGAGACACTCCCTGTCCTGAGGGAGAAAATGTGTTTATTAATAAGTCTGCAAGAGTAGTAGAAGCAAAAGGAGTTAGAAAATACAGTATTATTAAGGGAAAGGAATTCGACAAAGTGAAGGTTGCTGCCCCCAGGGTGAGCTCAAACAGCAGAGCTGTGTGCGCTTGGAAGAGCCTGTGGATTTTATCAGGACAAAATAGCGAACATTTTTCCTGGTTCTAAGTACGCATCTGGGTAGTACATACGTTTAGAAAATTGTGGGAAGAAAGAGGTTTATTAACCTGCAGGGGAAAAACATTAACTCATGAGAGCTTAATTCCTCATCTGTTGGAGGTGGTGAATTTACCATTTCGGGTGGCAATAATGTATGTTAAGGGACATCAGGCAGGCTACCTGGAGGAGGCAATAAGTAATCAATTGGCAGATAAAGAAGCTCAGAAAGCAGCACTTTTGCCAGAACTCTCTAAGATCCTCCCTTTGCTCCCAGTGGCTCAATCACTGCCACAGAAATTCTCTTTTCCACTAGAGGAGTTGGAGAGAAGTGAACAGTGTGAGGCAGAGGAAAAAGGGGATAATTGGTTTACAAGGGACGAAAAACTATGGATACCAAAAGCATTGGCCCTACAAATATTAAAACAACTTCCTGAAGGGAGGCATGGGAGTTCTTGAGGATTGGCAGAAGCCTTTCTCAAGATGAACGCTGCTTTGAGTCTTTTTGTTCTGGCAAAACGAGCTGTTGAAGGTTGCTTGATTTGTGCTAAAGCCAACAGTAGGGTTACAAAGAAAGTTGCCAACGGAGGGAGGCCTTGGGCTGCAAACCCATTCCAACGATACCAGGTGGATTTTACTAAAATGCCCAGAGTGGGAAGGTTCAAATATCTTCTGATAATAGTATGTCAGCTAACAGGGTGGCCAGAAGGGTTCCAGACTGCTTCAGCAACTGCTGAATTGGTCATTAATATATGTTTAGAACTGATAATTCCAAGATATAAGATTGTGGAAGCAATAGACTCCAATAGGGGAACTCATTTTACAGGAAAAATCCTTTGAGGAGTTCTGGCTGCTTTAGGAATACAAAGGAACCTCCGTACCCTCTGGTACCCCCCGAGCTCAGGTCAGGTAAAAAGAATGAATGGGGAAATAAAGATACACCTTTTGAAGTCGGTGATAGAAACTAAGACGCCATGGCTATGGCTTTTGCCACTAGCTTTGGCAGGAATAAGAGCCAAATCCAGAGAGGATATTCAATTATCTTCCTTTGAGTTAATGTTTGGAATTCCTTACCCTGTTAATTCTCGATCTAGTGGGGGGGCTGGAGATAAGTGATGTCTATTTAAAACAATATGTGGCCAGGATACTGTCTCTTGTGAAATCTCTTGGACAGGAAGCTCAGCTGGCACAGACTCTGCCTTTATATTTTGCTTTTCATAACATCCAACCAGAAAATTGGGTCCTAGTTAAGGAGTGGAAAGAAGCACCACTGGCGGGGAAGTGGCATGGACCTTTCCAAATGTTACCGACTGCAGAAACAGCCTCTGGACAGCTGAACATGGGAGGACCCCTCCCACTGGGGTCAAGGTCTCTAAAGCCCCAGAGATTTGGACATCTCAGGTGGAGGAGAAGGAGGTGGGGCTGCGACTGACACTCCGCAGGAGCGGACAGGAGCAGTAGCCAGTGCGTCCACATCGGGGGAAACCTCGTGTGCCTGCCCACAGACTGCCTGCCTGCTGAAATGGTCTGCATGGGCATCCCTCCTTTCGGATCTCCAGGCACTGGCGGCCAATCCTTGCTGTCACTGTTTGATGTTAAGTGGTTTCTGTGCCTTTCATCACCACAGGTAGAGATAGGGAAGCAACAGAAAAAACTGTTAGTTCTAGAAAATGTTATAAATCAGTATGGACTGTTGCTCAGCCAAGGTCGTGTTACATTCCTGAACTTAGAGAAAAAGAACAAAGACTTTATAGAATTATGAACAGGATTTTTTTCCTTTCTCTTATATAACAAAATGGGGTGCAGATTAGAGGGGGGCATAGAATAGGCAATTAGGGAAGTCTGTACCTTCCGAGTACCTCAGCCAATGGGGAAAAGGAAGAGGGTGATGCGGCCGGGAACTTAGGAAAACAAGGGAGTTGCATCCCCCAAAAATTTGAGAGACCGCATGGGACATGCCCATGGCCTCTCCCTTTATTTGAATAAAG
This sequence comes from Amblyornis subalaris, assembly GCA_018881555.1. Taxonomy (NCBI): domain Eukaryota; kingdom Metazoa; phylum Chordata; class Aves; order Passeriformes; family Ptilonorhynchidae; genus Amblyornis; species Amblyornis subalaris. The sequence goes on along the minus strand of JACAXG010000641.1, from coordinate 50,587 downwards.
TTATGGGACTCCTCTGTCTCCTTTTTGGACATAAACCTCAGGTGGTGTGAATTTTTGTTTACACTCATGAATGGGTGTTCTGTCTCCATGTCACTGTACTTGGAGCAACCACATTTGCGAAGAAGTAGGACATAGAAAGCAAAGAAAAAAATGGGTTGGAAACTTTTGGGTGGGAAGTGGCTGCTCGAGCTGTCTGTTCCTTGCTTTGAATGAAACAGTTGCATTTTCTGAATGGAGGATGAAGTGTGGTTAGCAAGGCTTTGGGGAGCCTTTTTTTGGGTTTGATACCATTTCCTGATCCCCGATCTAGAAGAAAATGTAGTCACCCACTGAAATGTTGAAGTTTTTAACWATTATGAYATTAATCAGTAGTAAAAGTGATGGCTGTAGATCCAAAGAAGTTGATCGTCCCAAGCCTCTAGTCAAGCATTTCTTGAGAATTGTCCTGCCCTTCAGTCTGACACACACAGAGCACTTGCATGAGRACACTAYGCAGCCTCCCAGATTTCACAGTCDGAGTTTGGCCAGCTGCTCTCTCCACTGCACTTTGTGGGMTCATGCAGTGGCCAGTGCTGGTCCTGGGGCTGGGGAACMCACAGGCTTGGGAAAAACTTGTGTAGAGCCATTCCAAATCCATCATGGCTTCAAATGTAGACACACAGCAAAAGCCCAGATCTTTCTCTATTCYTTTCCTTTTTTAATTGAGAAAAGAAGTCACAGGGGAGTTTTCCAGCCACTTGCTGTTCACGCTCAGGAATGTATTTTCATGAGGGAGAAAAAAATGGTTTCAAAGCAGGAGGAGGGGGGAAGGATGCTACCAAACTTTGGAACTTTGGTTGTGCTTTTCTGTTCTCCTGAGCCTGCCTTCCTGAGGCCTTTCTGCCACCTGATCTATTGGGCCTCTGCCTCGTAGCTCCCGATGTTGATGGCACGTAGCCATTTTGGCCCCACTGGCTTCCTCCTGCCACCACCTTCAAAGTCTTCCCACATTTGTTTGTAACTTTCTTCTGCTCTTTCCTTATGACCGTTCCAGCCCGATCTCTGTGGCTCACAAATGTGCCCAGGGAACCTTGARGGGAGAGGCCCAGGCCCCAGATGCTTCTCTAAGATGCCACAGCACTGCAGCCGCAGGTTGATGCGTGTGCAGCAGGTTTGGGACTGGAACAGGCATTCTTGGGTTTAGTCAGAAGCATSAGGGGCCAAAGGTCTTGTTTCTTTGGTTTGGTCCCATCCCAGGGTTCACTTGGGGTAYAGGCTGGACGTGCTTGGGACACTTTTTGAGTTACTCTTGGATCCCTTGAACAACAGGCTTTGGCCTACGAGGGGAGTTTGTGCTGCTTTGTGACAGAGGAGAACTTTCCAGGCTGTTTTGTGTTTGCTGYAGAGAAGGTTGGGTTGCTTTGCATAAATTCACAGACCAAAGCAGAGTGGCTGCTTTGTGATGTCAGGGGAYGGTTGCCACGTCCTTGTGATGTCACCAGAAGGTTGCTGTRGTGCACACAAGGCCTCGGTGTCAGAGCAGCCCTTGGGCTTGCTCAGTGCAGGAGCRTCCTCCTGGTTGTGGCTGTCAGTGRGCAWCTGCACCCTGACAGAGTTCTTGTTTTCTCTTAGGTTGGAGAACAGTGTGCAAACTTGCACAGCACTGCTAAAATGATCGAGCAAGTWGTTGCTGCAGTTTGCACCGTTTATTCCATTGGATATTCCGGATATTACTTGACTCACCTGGCACGTAAGTAGAGGTTTTTCCTGGGTGTAGCATAATCTGGCTTTTGTATCTCTTCATGCTCTTTCTTAGTGAGTGAGCTGATTTTCAAACAAAAACACCATTAAGATGCCACTGATTTGGTAAAGCTCCTGTGAAGAGCTTCAGCTGAAAAGGGGGTGTCTCTGGGCCTGGGGGTGYGGGCAGCATTTGCAATGGGACGTGCAGGGGTTCCGTTCCCTCCAGGGGAGAGTCTGTGGCAGCAGAGCCTGTCATTTCCTCCGTTTGCTGGGGCAAATAGGACAACGTTGAAAATGCAGACTGGGAGTCCTTCTCTGACATCCTTCTTGAAACTCTGCAGTTCTCCCCACAATTGAGAGACAGTTTCTTTTTTCTCAATTTTTTCACTAAAGGATTTGATTGTCTTACTTGACACTTTACTACATGCTAAAATAGCGATTCCCTTTGCAATGAAGTGCAAACTCCACACTAGTGAGTGTCTGCTCCTGAACCCAGGAGCTGCTCCTGTGCCGTTTCAGAATAGAAGTGCCACAGCTAATGGGAATTGTGGGGCAGCTTTTCTGGGGAAGTCTTTTCAGCAAGTTAATGGGAATCAGTGCATGCATTTTATTTTTAAACAAAAAATGTACATGAAACAGAGGAGAAAAAAAGCTATTTTAGCTGTTGGACAGGACAGAAGCATTGAGTGTTAAAAAACWATTTGCATTTTCTTGATCAAGTTTGTATTTATTTACTAACAAAACAGGGCAAAGCATAGATGCAACYAAGAATATTGTCCCRTTGTCYTGCTTGCTGTGTGAAAGGACTGTTGCTCCTGGAGGGATGTTGTGAAAGCAAAATGCTCTGTCTTGGGGTTGACTTGTTGTGTGCCATTTGCCAGCACAGGCAGTTTTCTCACAGCACCTGGTTCATTTTCCCTTGCCCATTGCAGGTCACCTGACCCGTGTACTCAGAGGTGCCGATCCTTCGGTGAGTGCAAAAGGAACCTTTGCCGTTCCTGGCGCTTGAGAACTGTGAAGAGAAATAAGGTTCTAAACGATAGGTACTGCCTGTCCCTCACACTACTGTCTGTCCACAGAGCACAGAACCAACAGCAGACCCTCCTCTGGCTCCCTCTGCTCCTGGACAAGAGGCCAAAGAGGAGCAAGATGACCACAACCCTCCAGCAGTGGTCACACCACAGCCTGACCTTTCCGAGCCAGTAAGTGCCAGTTCTGGTTGGTTGTGTCTTTAGTGCAAAGCAGAGCTGCAAGTTTCTGAGCAGACAGCACTTGCCGTTGGTGGCTGAGGATGCTGAGTGCTGGAGTGCTGCCAGGACACAGCCATTCAGCCCAGCCAGTGACACCTGGAAAATGGGCTTTGACCTGGCACATTTAGGCACCAAAAAGCTTGTGTCTCCACGTCAGCATCTGGCTGCTTGGCTCAGTGAAGCTCTGCGTGCTGGCTTCTGCAGTGCTTTGGCCAGGGGCACACGTGGGAGGGCTGCAGGTCACAAGGCTTTGTTTATGCCTTTTTGGAAACATGTGGGTGGCTTGTAGAACTGTTGTGCACTTCTCTGAGTCATCCTCCATTTCTACAGAGTCTTTTGGTCCACGTGTCTTTTGGCTTGCAATGAGCTGCAAAGAGATGTTTGTGTTGTCCATGAATCTTGTGTGGAGCCACTCTTGTCACTTGTGGCAAAAGAAACAAACTGTAGTTCTGAACCCTTCTTTTGAGGCAAAAACCAGGGGCTGCATGTTTCTGTTGTTACTTCTTCTTCTTGTGAAGCCTGCAGCTTTGAAAACTCCATTGGAGCCTAGAGAGGGGGCAAAGCTGCAGCTCCTTTCCTGCTGTCTTGTACTGCTAAGAACAGGAATGACATCTGGAAATTCTTCATCCTTCGTGGCTGGGCAGGTGCCTGGGAGAAAAGGACCTGGGGGTGCTGGCAGACAGGCGGCTGAACACGAGCCAGCGTGCGCCCAGGTGGCCAAGAAGGCCAAGGGCATCCTGGTCTTTGTCAGGAACAGTGTGGCAGCAGGAGCAGGGCAGTGACCATCCCCTGTGCTGGGCACMGGTGAGGCTGCACCTYGAGTGCTGTGTCCRGTTTTGGGCCCCTCCCAAGCAGAAAGACACTGASGGGCTGGARYGTGTCCAGAGAAGGGCCAGGGAGCTGGGCAAGGGTGTGGAGCACAAGTCCAATGAGCAGCGGCTGAGGGAGCTTTAGCCTGGAGAAAGGGAGGCTCACGAGGGACCTTCAGCCAGACTTCCATAAATCCCTACATGACAGAGCTCACCACAAGGGCCATTTCCCTGCCAAGCATCCCCTCATTGCATCCAAGTGCTTTAGACACTGGAGTAGGTGACACTTGCATCCTTGTGTTTGTTTCTTTGCTTGATTGATTCTAGAAGGAGAAGCTCTGTGTATTTTCTCTTTCTTCAGTGAGCAAAGGTGTTTTTGGCCCAGCTTTCCTGTAATTTTCCAGCACTGGACTAGATTTTGCTAGAATTTTAGTTTGTAAGGTGGCAGCTCTGGAAGATGCAGTAGTTTTGCATGAGAACACGCAGTTTGGGATAGGGACGTTGGTGGAGAAGGAGCTGTTCTGGTGCCAGGCCAGCCAGTAGGGCCTTCCACATCACTTTCAAGTTCACAGCACCTGCGCCTTTTGACAGCACAGGGGATCAGTATGTGTCGTGTTCTGGGTATGGGAATTCAGCAGGAAATAAACAGCCTTGCGTTCCAGCTGGTGCTCAGAGATCAGAGGGGCTGGGAGGGGCTGGCCTTCATTTCTGAGTGCAGCCAGGTTAGCACCGTCAGTCTGGTCGAGCCCAAAAGAAGAACTTGCCCGAGCACAGATGCACAAAGAGCGCAGTTCCCAGTGCAGTGCTCTGGGTCTGGTGGCATTCCAGAAGGAGCTGCACGCTCCACATTGCCCAAGAGTGTGGTTTAGTGAAGCAACAGGAGAGCAAGTCCAGGACTGCGGCTGATCAAGGCACTGGCTATAGGGTGTTGCTGTGTTTTGTGATAGAGAGTATAGTAAGGCAGATTATAATAGGCAGATGTATGTATGTATGTATGTATGTATGTATGTATCTCTCTCTATCTCTTTACATAAATGAATCTTCCTGGGTCTGCTCCAAGGCAGTTGGAGGTGCAAAGCTCACCTAAAGGCATCTCTTCAGGAGAGGAGGAGAGACGCAGTCTGTTGACGGATCCTGAGCAGGCAGAGATGTTTTCCCCTCCAGACATGGCTGTTTTTTCCCAGCAGAGGTGTTTTCCTCCTCCAGCCTTTTCTGCCCTCAAGCCTCCTCTTTATCCTATAAATTTTGGCCCATCCTAAGCAGGTGGAACAATCCCATGCTCCAGGTGGGGTTTGGTGACTTTGGTCATACGTGCCTCACACAACACATGTTTTCCTTCATTTGCATCCGAGGGGTGTGTATGTTAAGGTGTTAATGGGGCCTTATGAGGGTCTGTCTTACTGCCAGTCAGAATTCTTTGTTGACAAAAGAGGGACAATAAACACCTCGGTCCCCCTCCATTGACTGAGGTGACCTAGAGGCTCTGTGACCTTCACCAGAGGGTCTTTGTGCACATCCTTCTCTCCTGAATGACCAGGATTTCTGACAAGAGTGTAGATGTCAGAAAGGCAGGAACGGTGTTGCAGGCCTGAAGGGAACAGGACCTGCAGAACTGTCTYTCACAAGGAGCGAGCTCACACAGGAAGCCACCTGCAGGGCCAGGACGGAGCTGTGGCACAGGGCTGGGAGTCACTCTCTACTGAAAGACAAACAGGACACAGCAGAGGAGGAGGGAGACCCTCACCAGACACTTGAGAAATGCCACACACATTCCCTCTCAGCTGCCTAAGACCTTCTTGGAGATTCAGTCCCACACAGACCATGGTTGTACAGCCGGTCACACTTTGGAATCTCTGCCTTTCCACGGGCAGGGAATGACCCAGGAGAGCAGCAGCACAGTGCTTTGGGAACGTGGGAACCCATCAGTCTTTGAGTGTTGCCCCACAAATGCTGTATGGGAAGTTTGAACCTGTCTTCTCTTGCTTTCTGTGCAGGTCCTTGTAGAGAAAGAGCATGAGATTGCTCTCTCAGAGGTGCCGTGCCAGACTCAGGGAGAGCTGTTCCCAGCCCCTGAGCAGCAAGAGCAGCTCTGGCAGCAGGTGGAAGAGCTGCAAGAGAGTGGCCAGGTAAGCCTGACCAGCCAGGGGACAGAGCGAAGGGCAGGAGCAGGGGCATAAAACATAGCTCTTGGGACTGAGGAGGCCAGGACTCGTGCAGGCACTGAAAGCACAGAGCCTTGTAATCTCCAGAGACTGGCACTGGCAAGGGAGGGTTACAATGGAAGCAGAGCTGGGCAGGGAAGCGGAAAGAAGCGGCTGAATGAATGTGATTTTGAGGCCGAAAGAGGAAGAAGCTGAGCCTGATGGCAGGTCCCAGTCCCTTGCTGTGCATTTGTGTTCATAGAACATCAAGACAAAGCCACAAGAAGAGCTGCCCGAAGCTGCAAGTACCATGGAAGCAGTGAAGGAGAGGCACGAGGAAGAAATGAGAATTCAAGATGAGGTGAATCTGCAGCAGCAGAGGAGCGATCTACAAAAGCAAGTGAGAGAAAGAGGGGCTGCCACTCCAATCCTTAACCTTAATCTCTCTTTTCTTTACAGGACATGGAGGAAAAGCTGCAGGCAGAGCTGCAGGCAGATCTGCAGGCAGATCTGCAGAGAGCCGAGGCTAGGAGGAAGGCAATGGCAAAGTTAATGAAGGAGAAAATGAAAATAATCGAAGAGAAATATAATCACGTACGTCAGGAGCTGGAGGCTCTACAAAATCAAGTGAGTGAAGCAGCGGTAGCCGCTGCAGTCACCAAACTGGTGCTTTCTGCCCTTCTTGCCTTTCTCCTGCAGAGCAGCAGGCAGGTGGGGTGATGCCCCTGGCTGCCATCATGCTGTGGGCTCTGTCACAGCTGCTCTGAAGGATACCACTTCCTGCTCTGCTGAATCTCAGCTGCTGCCCTGGACAGTGGGACTAGTCCTTTGGCCTGTTGGCCAGCAGTCCGAATGGATTCCTGCTGGCCTGTTGCTGCTCGCCTTGTTTCTTGAGGTGGTTTTGCAGATAGTGGTGACCCAGATAGATTCAGAAACAAGTTGTGTGTACTCTTGTGAATCCGGTCCTCTCGTTCTTTCCCTTTCCTTCCAGTCTGTGGCTCATGGCTGGCAGGGACAAGCTCTAGTGTCTGACTGCTTTGTTCTGTTTCACTTGAGGCGCAAGCGTTGACACCTCAGCCGGCAGCCTTGGAAGAGCTCCAGCAAGGGATTTGCCATGAAGAGCCCCGAGGCTGGCCTGAGGCACCGGAACTGTCCCAACAGAAGGCGCTGAAGGTTGAGCACTTGCTGAAGTTGGGGAGGAAAAGACAACTCGGTGGGAGTAGGGAAGAGGTAGAACATCATAACAAGGAGCTGCAAGTATGCCTGCAGCCCTTGGAGGGGAAAGGAGTCCTTGGGAGGAAGCGGAGCGGTCATTGCTGCAGTCACCTTTCAGAAAATCCACAAAAATGGAACACGAAACTGGCCACGAACTTGAGTAAAACCAGCCTTTGGTTTTGACCAGTTGGGTTGGAGAAATGGATATCCAAAACAATTTTGTTTAAGAGCCCTGGATATGGCCAACAGTATCTTCCTAAGGGCTTGCCTCTGAAATGTGATCTCGAGGCAATCTCTGCCAGCCACCTTTCTGACATAAGCTCATTTCTTTTTCCAGATCTACACCGGCTCTGTTATCAATGCATCTGTCATCGATGCAGCAGCATCATCTAAAGGAGCTCCCCAACTCGAGAAGTGGAGCCCAAGCARCTTGTGCACATCCAGAATGGCTGCAGCTGCKGCTCAGCAACAGGCAATTGAGAAGAAATACCTGGAGCTACTGAGTATGTCTTGTTTATTCCTTGTCTGATAGGCAGCGTRTTGTGGGCATGTGTCAGCACTAGCTGTACCAAAGGTTCCTCCTCAGTTTGGCGTCACAGGGACATTTAGGACTCCCTAAAGGAAGTGCAGTGCTTTGAGGCAGTGGGAGAGCGCTCTGGCTGTTCCTGCTGCCTGTGAGGGAGGGCAGCCCAGACTGGGTTGGGTTTGCCTGGGCTTCCCTCTCCAGTAAAGGCAGAAGCAAGGATTGTTCCCAGACGAGCAGAAGGCTGTGATTGTTAGACTCCTAACCATTGGCCCAACCCCTGTGCAGATCAGTCTCAAGGAAAACACATCAAGCAAGGTCTTGGTGATTCTGCAGCAAAACCTATTGAATCTGCTTCTTGCACATAAGAGCTGCCAGTGCTGTGTTCTCAGATAAGAACTGGTGGGGCTGAGAACAGAGCCCACTTCCCTCTGTGTCTACCATCACCTGTTGGGACAAAAAGTGCATTGATCTGCASCTCCGTGTGTCTCATCTCAAAGCCAAGACTGTTGTGTCTTCAATGCAGGCAACAGCTTGCAATGGGGCTCGGTCTGGCTGTGGCTTCTGCCCGGTGGTTGTCAGTGCTCATCCTTGGCCTTTCCCAACCTTGTTGTGGTACCTGCCCTGCCCCTGGTGCTGGTGTGACTGCAGAGGCTGGAGCCTTCCTTAGCTGAGAGGTTCCCGCTGCTGCCCGGCGGTTGCAGTGCGGAGCTGCCGGGAGGCAGCAGCCCCTCGTCTGGGCTGGCTTCTGCACGGCACGGGCTGGACTCACGAGAGGGTCAGCATCTCCTTTGGGCAGCTGTCCGTGTCACGCCGGCGCCTGAGGAGCACTGCTGTCCTTGGTACCCATCCCGGCTGTGCCGAGGTGGCAAGATGGGGACGTGTGCGGTGCTGAGGGGGCGAGTCCAAGGCGAGCGACTGATCCGCGCTGCCAGGTTGCAGACGAGCAGTGTGGTTCCCCAAAGGGGCAYGGGCAAGGGCGTCTTCGAGCTCAGCCTGCTCATAACGGGGCAGGGTCCTAATGCTGAGCGCCCCGTTGTTGTTGGTTAAGCATGAGCTGCTCTTGTTTGCAAACGTAAAGGCATTCTTTTGGCAAACTGCTGAAAGGTGGAGAAGATGCCCTCCTCTCCTGGGAATACGTGGCAATATTCTTCCTGTTCTGAAAATGGCAGCAGTTCATACAAATTGATCCTGGAAGCCAAGGTGCATTTAATCTTGGGAAGCATGAAACCTTTTATTGAATCTCACAGTGTTTATTCACAAGAAAATGAAAGGCTCTGTTAGTTCCAGCTCTCCTTAGTGTTTAGAGATGACAAACTTACTTGCCTTGGTAGCTGTCCTCTTCTGATCTCTGTCTCCTGGGAATGTATCTCACTGTGCTTAGTTTGCTGTCAAGAGAACTCTTCAGAGGACTGTAGACAATCAGTCCCTGTGCCGGCCACCTGTGCTGCAGAGCTGCCTGTCTGCTTCTTGTTGTTGTTGTTGTGGTTGTTGTTGTGGTTGTTACCCAGCTGACCACAAAGGGCTCAGAGCCCCRRACAGTGGGGCTGCCTTTTGTATCTCCTGGCAGGCAGGATCTCTGCTTTAAACTGAGCATCTTGCATTTTGTTTCTCTCAGGGAGAATGGTGAGCAAGGACAATCCTGTGACAAAATACGTGGAATTGGAAAACATCGGCAGCGGGTGAGTCCAACCACAGTTACTTCTATAACACCGTGGGCCGGGTGCTTTGCTGGTGCAGTATCTATCAAGTGTGAAGTCAGGCAAGCTGCAAACATGTTCAGACACTGGGTTAGACTGTCCCATCTCTCAGTCCTGSTCAGAATTTGTAYGTGTGGTCAGAAGGCGTGGTCAAAGACATCTCGATGCTGCCAATGCCTTGCCTGCAGCAAGGAACAGGACCTGGGAGATCTCCTGTCTCTCAAGTGTGTGACACCTCTGTGTTTATTTCCTTAGCATTTGTGTATGTCTCAAAATCATACAGCCACAGTAACAAAAAGAGAAGCAACTTGATTGCCTAAAAGAGCAACCTCTACCCCCTGAGAGCTGTCAGAGAACACTTCTCAGGAACATTTCTTTCCAAGAATTTCCRGAAGGAAATACTYGGTGGTCAGGATTAGAACCACACACTTTAGCAACTGAAACCCGAGATGAAAGAATAAGCTCTCTTTWTGAGCTGAGGCAGCAAACCCCAAAGCTTCAGGAACAGACCCAGTGCCGATGCATCATCTGCCTTCTGGCAGAGCCCTCATGGATCCTGCAGGCTTTACAGCAGAGGTGTTTACAGCAGAGATCTCCTGTCTGGGCTGCCTTTCATTCCAAGGTCTAAACAGCTTCTCTTTTCTTGCCTGCTGTTTTGTCTCTAGGAGTTTCGGAACTGTGTACAAAGCACTCCACACTGCCACAGGAAGAGAGGTAGGTGTCAACAGCCCCCGCAGATTCTGCAGCTCTCCAGGGCTTTCCCCTCTGGTGTGAGCTGTGGCTGCAGCTTTGGGTCACCAGCAGAGCTGTGCTGCAAAGGCACACGAAGCGCAGACTGGTGCCAGGCTGCCAAATACATCTGGGACAGGCTTTGTCCTTCTCAGCTGCCAGAAGGAAGGCAAGGAGGGCAGCRGTACCTTTCAGAGATGGACGCGCTCCCTCGGCCTCAAGTGCTAAATATGCATCGACCACCTGATGGCGTCTGCCTTTGTTCAGACCAAATTCCTCTTAATGGCATGCTCAGACACTGATAGGATTTACCTTTTTTTTCCATCATGTGTTTCATCTCCAAAGTATGATGCAAGACCTAATGAAGGAGAGCTCATTGTTGGGACACAAGTTTGTGTTTTAGTCCTAGTGGAGCTGGTTCACACACACACACACACACACACACACACACACACACACACACACACACGGATCCTTAGCCACCTCCAGTGCTGCACTTGGGAACTGCACGTAGGGAGAGATCCTCAAGGTGTCCCTAAAAGCCTTAATTCCTGCTTGTAGCCCAGGATGTATCCACAGAGTACCAATGCATGGATTACTGCTTTTGAAGCCCAGACAGAGCAGCAGAGAGTGTGGTCAGAGCTTGGTGGTTGATAGTTGAGACACTATTTTGACCAAGTGGACAAGGCAAAACATCAATGGCCACATGTCCTGCAACTGGCCCCCAAGTGAGCACAGGAATGGGCTGTTGGAATGGCAGTTCCTAATTCCTCCGATGTCTAATCACAAGGCACTTTGGCAGAGCTCAGCYGTGTCATTCCAAACTCACTCCCTCCATGTGCATTGTGGGCTCGTGCTACCAACTGCTCAAGTTAATGTCTGTCAATGTCATTCTAGGTGGCCATAAAGAAAATTAATCTCCAAGGACTGACCAGGAAGGAAGTAACCACTAATGAAATCCTGGTCATGAGGATGAAGAAAAATCCCAACCTGTTGAACTACTTAGACACGTGAGTGGTTGTGGTCTTATCATGTCAATGTTCATTCACATACTGCAAGCATGCCAGGTTAAAAAATCACTTTGGTCACTGGCAGAAAATAGGGCTGCTAATTATTGATTAATTATTATTTCTCTACTCATCTCCAACGGATGGGAAGAGATTGCATTTTCTCTGCATTCGTATTTCCTGGCACATGTAGTTTGAAGATTGTTCAAAAACCTGGATCAGCTCTATCTTACTAAGTCAATTGCCCCTAAGTTCACTCCCTCCATCTTGTTCTGAGGTTTGGTTTTTTTCAGGTGTCTGAAGTGCTGATAAACTGTCCTAGAARGGATTTCCCTTGGATTGTTGGCACTCTTTGCCATCGCTGTGCATGCCAGGAAGACTTAGGTGCTTGTTTCCAGAAACACATAGTGTGGCAGTTCTTTTRTCTGGGCTGTTACTAAACTGCATTTTTCCCTTGCTGGCCATCTAAGACACCTCCTTTCTCACGGATGTGCCTTTCTCTTTGAGACTGCACAGACTGCAAACACTGCACAGCCTGGAGGGAATGTCTCTTCCTTTTATTCTGCCTGCGTTTTAAAGGGCYCCAGAAACAAGAATCAACCGTTGTCTTTTCCAAAAAGCATCAAAGCCATGCACGTTCATCTCCACGCCCTTGTTTCCTTCTTTCAGCTACCTTGTGGATCAGGAGCTGTGGCTGGTGATGGAGTACATGGATGGAGGCACTCTGAGTGATGTCATTAGGGAGACACACATGTCGGAAGAAGAGATGGCAGTTGTCACTCGGGAGGTGAGGGATCCCGCCTGTGCTCCCGAGGGCTTGGGYTGGATTGTGTGGGAAACAGGGGCTAAGAACAGGAGTGATTTTGTGTGCCAAGCTTTGTTTCTGTGTTGCTGGTATGAGATGGAGAAGAAAGAGCCCCTAAAGTGAACCGCCTGTCAGTGTCCCTGCACTCACTCTACTCTGTTCTTATCTACTTCTCTCCTGCTGTCGTATTCTCGCTCCCTCTCTTCTATTTGTATTTGCTGTTCTCCACCTTGCTTCTCTGAACATTTGCCTGGAGCCTGTCTGCACTGCATTCCTTGCCTGTAAAAGCAAAGGTGCTGCTGGCAGAATTCCAAACTAATGGTGAAGAAAAGGAGACTTACTTCTCACAGTCCTCCACAGAGAAGCATAGTAGTGCAGCCAAAATGGTATTTGCTTCTGAAAAGTGACTCGTGATACTTCCAAGTCTGTTCTGAGGCAAGCAATAAAATCTTTGTCATGCAGCCTCCCTCCCACAAGTGAYCCACTTRAGACTGAAGGGAGGGACTTCTTCTTTCTTGGCAAAGCCTTGTTTCTCCTCTGGATGGAAAGAGCACATCCACTGCAGCAGCAGTCATTCTGGCTGGSTTTGCAGGGGACAGTCTAGAACAGCAACTGCTGTTGCTCTTTCAAAAGCTGATATGCCTTCTCTTAGAAATGTATTGCTCTGCCAGTGCTGGAGCAGCAAGTTCTTCYTCTCACTGGCACCATCTTCTGCCATTACTCACCATTCCCCTGGAAAGGCAATCTTCTAGAGCTATTTCTTTTCTTGTGTGATGAAATCAGATCACTAAGTTTTATCCTCCTGTTTGTGTTTTCTCTCTCAGTGCCTGCAAGGACTGGATTTTCTGCACTCCAAACGAGTGGTCTACCTAAATGTCAAAAGCTGCAACATCCTCCTCAGAAGYGACGGCTCTGTCAAGTTGGGTCGGTATATTCTTGGTCAGGCGCAGCGTTCCGGGCATGTGGGGTGTGGGGCTGCTTTTGAGAGACTGCCAGTTCCCCAAAAGTGCTGCTGGTGGCAGTGCAGGGACCCCTGCTGCGAGCTGAGGGCACACTTGCAACGTGCAGAGAGGTATSGCGAGGAACAAGCTGTCAAGAGTGGCGYTGGTTTGTGTGTGTCCCTTCCAGAGKGAGGGAGCTACAATCTACAGYGTCAGGGGAAAGAAAGCCACTGCTGAGGGCAGAGTTAAAAAATGTGAGGTTTATTTGGAGTGGCCAGTTCCATCTTTCCTTGGCTATAGCCCCGAGGAAACAGAGCAGGGACGGTTTTTCAGCAGATTCAACAGCACATTCTCAGACTTAGCGTGGGAAATTCTTTTGCTTGGTTTCCTCATTCCAGCTGGATTTCACGGTATTTTGTTTCCTCTTCAGCTGATTTTGGCCTCTGTGCTCAGCTCACCAGTGAGCAGAATAGACGGAGCTCAATGGCCAGGACTTCTTGGTGGATGGCGCCTGAAGTGGTGACAGGTCAAGCATATGGCCCCAAAGTGGACATATGGTCTTTAGGCATCGTGGGACTAGAAATGGCGGAACAAGAAGTTCCTCACTGGAATRTAAGTCCTGTCTTGGTAAGATGCAAATACTCTCTTATCCCGGTGTCTTTCTGACCTGTGCCGCTTCTGTCTGCCATTGGACAAAATCCCACTGCTGTCTCCTGGAACTACTTTCACCAAGGTCCACTTCTAAAAATGGCCCTGGAGCAGATCAGCATCTGCTCTAGTTTTGGTTTCATCAGTGGGAGAGGCTCAGAAGGGAAGTGGCATGTAGGCAGTTCAGAAACCTGCCATTTTGGCCTGCAGCCATGCATGACATTTCTTGTGTGCTTTTTGTACTCTCTTGGAGCTTTGTCTCTGAAGGAGAAGAATTTTTCAGTGAAGAGTTCAGCTGCGTGATAAATAGGCTTTGAAATGGAGGTCGGACCACTCCAGTTTCAATTTTAAAAGAAAAAGTAAGAAGAAACAAGAAAAAAGGAAACGGAAACAGAAACGGAAAAGGAAAAGGAAAAATGAAAAAAAGAGGAAAAAGAGAAAAAAGAGAAAAAAGAGAAAAAAGAGAAAAAAGAGAAAAAAGCAACCTCCAAAGCAAACTGCAAGCAGTTCAGCTTGCTTTTTCCTTTCTTAACCACAGCACATCAATTTTCCTCCAAACTGGAGAATCTTTTCCCAATCCTGTGGGCCTTTGAAACTTTCAGGCTTCCAAATCATCTGTACATTATTCTGTCTTGTCTCTGGGTGGCCTGGATAAGTTCAGGATCTTGTTTTCTCAGACTGCAGCTAGAATYGTATGCAGAACCCTTGGCTGTTTCTTGCTAGGTTAAACAAGTKGATGAGCTTATTGCCCCTTTGCAGCGACTGCAAACACTCATTTCCTTTGCATTGGACATGTTTTCCCTTGCTGGCTGTAAGATAGGAAACCAAAATTCACTCCCCAGACACCTTTTGCTATTGTTGTGGAAATACTTCCAAGGTGCAGCACCCAGCTAACGATGAGTCCCTCATGATTCATGTACCTGGAGAAACTCACGACTGAGAGAGCTCCCTTGGTCCTGGCACTCCTGTTTCGCAGGCAGGCAAATGTGGCTGGGATACAAGGTCTGCGGTTGACGCCGGTGCTGTGCTCCTTTACCACAGGAGCAGGGACGTCCCTTGGCTAGCACAGTTATAATGACAGTGAGGACAGGCACTCCAGCTCCCCACCGTGTCCAGTGGCYGAGCTCAGCTGCAGAGGGACAGCATAAAACACACTTTGTGACCTTTGATGGTGTGGGAAAAGGAAAGAAAGCCACCGTAATTATTTTGACTCAAGGGTAGTGCGTTTGCCCTTTTAGGCTTGGAAACGTTCCTCTGGGCTGAAGAGGATAATAACAAAGTCACTTTGGTCACCATCTCGTTCAGTGCCACTAGTGCAGAGTTGTTGCTATTGTGGCGTGCTTTCGTGGAAGATTCCTAGGCCTCCTTCCATTGTTCTTTCTGTCTATTTTAGACAGATGCTGCAAGTTGAGGTTTGAGTAGTTCCAAGTCTTTGTCTTATGTTTCTAAATAACATCTTGCAAAAGCAGAATGACCTGGCTCTCTCTGGCCTCTCAGCATGTTAAGCCTTGGTTCTACATGAATCACACTGGATAATGCTCACCCTATGTCTTGCCATATTACGCTGTAATTCCTTGGCCTGAGGAATATCAGGAAGACCTGCTAAGCCCCATGAACACTGTCAGCAACATGGAAGTGAGGGTCCTTGGCTCTGCTCAAGAAGCTAGAGTTTAACTTGGGTTAGATGCCCATGAGGAGGAGAAAGGCTGGAATCTTGAAGTGTTTGTGTAGGCCTGTGTGCCCAGAAGGACTGAGTTCAGGGGAGCAGCTGGATRTTTCTGCACATCATGGAAGGGGATTCCCAGAGGCTATTCCCAGAGGACTCCAGCCTTACCACCCTCTTCTGAATGGCCTGTAAAGCTGGTGTGAGTCCTCCAAGAAGCAAAACGTGCTTTTGCTGAGGTAGTTCCCACTGATTAGGTCAGTCAATGAAATCAGCTGCCAAGCCAAGATCTGTCAGAGGTTGGAAACGTGGTTACATCAGGGTTTGGTTTTTTGTTGGTATAGGAAAGTCATGTCTGCCCCTCTACCAGAGAAGAAACTGCCACTCCAGAGTGGAGCTTCAACAATAGGCTCTGGGAGAGCAGTTACGGATGTGAAAGAAGCAGGTGGAGCCTCTTGTTTCCTTTTTCTCCAGGTTCAACTCTGCATAGCCACAGGAGAGACCCCACAGCTGCGGCAGCCCGAGCTCCTCTCAGCTTGGCTGCGTGACTTCCTGAGCTGCTGCCTGCAGAGAGACGAGGAGCGGCGCTGGTCTGCCAAGGAGCTCCTGCAGGTAAAATGCCAAGGGGCTGCAGGTGAAACAGTGTCCCAGGGATGGGCTCCTCAGCATCCACTGAACTCCAAGGCATCAGATGTGCCCCCATCCTCTCCATCTCCAGCCTTGGTGTTTTTCAAATGAAAACGGTGAGGAATCCTAGACTGGGCTATGCTGGCAGGGACCTGTGCAGGTCATCTAGTCCAAGTGCCCTGCAATGAGCAGGGACATCCCACCTGACCTGGAATGTTTGCAGGGGTGGGGCACCTACCAGCTCTTGGGGCAACCTGGGCCAGTGTTTCCCCACGCTCCTAGTAAACAAGTTCTTCTTGAGACCTAATCTGACTCAATCCCCTTCTCGTTTAAAAATATTACCCCATATCCTATTGCAACTGGCCCTCTTAAAAAAGGTGTCCCCTATTTCCTTAGAAGCCACTTTGAAGTATTGGAAAGTGGCAATGAGGTCTCCCTGGGGCCTGTTCTTCTCCAGRCTGAACAACCCCAATTGTCTCAGCGTTTCCTCAGAGGAGAGGTGCTCCATCCTCTCACTGTTTGTCACCCTGTTTTGTCATTTGGTGGGGTATTCAGTTTTATCTGATGGCAAAAGGACTGAAGGAGGGCAATGCTGGGTACAGAGACATGAAATGGTGGTGGAGAAACGCCAGGAAACCAGTCCCAGCCAAGCAGTCAGAGATTTGGCTGTGGGAAGGAGGGGCTGTGGGGGGCTCACTGTGAGCTGCAGGGAGGTCCTGGCTTGTGCCTCCCGCCCCACTCTTGGAGGATTCTGCCACCAAGCCCCCTTTTAGAGGTTTCTGCCACCCAAAGGGGGACAGCTGAGAGGGACTTGTCCCAGCCCCATTTGCTGCCCGGCACGATTAAGCAGACGGGAACTGCTCCAGGGTTACTGCCAGGTTGTGTGGCAGAGAGGCAGCGGCAGGACCGAGTGCCACTCAGCTGTCCCTGCTAGGAAGGAAGATGCCAGCCAGCACGGGAGGGGCAGGGCATGGAAAGGCAGACACTGCTCTCTCTCCCTGTGGAAATTAGTACAGTGCAGAAAGAGGAACCTGTGTGAGTCTCTGAGGTTTCCTGAAAGGAATAAACCCCTGAGACAGAAAGCACCATTTCYAGAGAGCCAGCAGGGCAAAAATCCCAGCAAGCTGAAAACACCTGGATAACAGGATTGGTAGGATTATGAGCCAGGTTTGCCTGTGATGGCAAGGCCCTGGACATGAAGATGGAGGTGCAGATGGTTCTGTCAGTCCTCTTTCGGCATCTTTCTAGGAAGCACAGGAATCCTGATTGAACCTGTGAAGCCCTGAGCTTGGAAAGTCATGGTTCATTGCTTTTCTGTTGTTTTTTTTTCCTTTGGGCAGCATCCATTTGTAACCTCAGCCAAWCCTGCCTCCAGCCTGGCACCACTGATCCTTTCAGTGAAGAACAGGAAGAAGACGACAAGAGTGTGACAATCACCTGAGGACCCTTTTCTCCACCCCTAGCTTAGAGTAGGATTGTTAAATAAGTTTGTCAATAAAGTTTCTGAAACCTCAACTCATCTGGAAGATTCCCCTCCCTCTCACCCTGTGAATAAGCTGGACATTTACTTCTGAATTGTCAGGTGTTTCTTAACGGTGGAAACTGACATTTATGGGTTCTTTGGTATGGTTTGAAACTGGCGAAGGCTCTTCTTCATTCATCCACTCCCGACCACAGTGCCTTTGGAATACGATCCCCTGGTGGGTTTTTGCCCAGCTATGGAACTTGTAGTTGAGGCAGAAAGGACAATTGCATTTGCAGCCAAAAGCCAAGGAGGAGTGTCGGAAACTGGAAGAATTCATGCCTCAAACAGTGATATAARTTTTTACTCATTGCAGCAGAACCGTATGAAAAACCAGCCCTAAGAATGCCTGGCTGGAAGTTTGGACTGAGTTAAGGTGCTGAGATTAGATAAAGGGAAAGCCATGATTTAATCATCTCAGGCCTGTGGAAAAGTAAAACAAGGCTGGAAGAATGAGAAACAACCCAGCAGCGGTGCTGAGAATCTTCCCTGGCTGGGAGTGGGGGACGCCATAGCCCACAGACCCATTTTGCTGGGAGGTATGCACAGGTTTCCCCCTCAGACAAGGTGGGGGGAGCAGGTTTTGGTGTGTTTCAACCTCTGCTCAGGGGCAGTGAACCCATCCTCCCTTATGCAAACTGGCTATGGAACCCCCAACCCCGGGAAGGCCATAMCCATGGCACATTCACATGAGAGGCAGCTAAGGACATGTTTTAATCCATCCCAGAGCCCCCAGTGTGCCCCCAAGACTCATTCCTGAGGCYKTGCACCACAGGATTGCACATGATGCAAAGTGATGCAACTGATCCAAAGTCTGCTGCAAAAGACAATGGCAAACTTGCGCCCCCGACCCCGGGGGGTGGCTGGATTTTCCTCCCTTGCCTGAATGTATATCAACCCATGGAATTCTACGTTTCATGGGGGACCTTCCCCACCACGAAGATGGAGAGGATCAACGGAACATCGACTGGGATCCATTGAGTGGTGATATTTTCTTTAATTTGCCTCTTTCTGGCCCCCCACCTCTTTTTCTATTTCTTTCTTTTTCTCTCTCTCTCTCATATCTACTATCAAATAAAATCCGTACTATTGACACTGGCATATGGTCTTGTTTGCACCTTAATTCAGGCAGAGAAATTTCTAAATCATTTTAATAACTGSACCCTAACAAGGTCAGCAGTTATTAAAATATTTTGGCTTTGGGCAGCCAAAACATCCTGTGCAGATACAGGCCTTCAGCCGTGACTTGAGAGCATTCGGGTTCCTACCAATTGGATTTGTATCACTRATTGCAATCCCTTTGCCTGCGTGAGAGTCTTGCTCAGCTGAGAAAGCAGAGAGATGAGTGGGGGTGCTCCAAAAGGTCTCGTCTGATGCAGAGCTGACAGCGATTGTGA
>JACAXG010000641.1:0-13734 GCA_018881555.1 Amblyornis subalaris | reverse complement strand
CAGAAGTTGGTTGGCAGCCCACACAGAGACTTGAGTGAGGCCCAGGTGTTCCTGCTGCGTGCTGGTCCAAGGGGCAGGTCAGGAGCAAGATCCCCCTTTTTGCAGATGGAGTCTCTGTCYGTTGTTGTCTTCAGGGCTCTCTGGGGTAAGACATGGTAATCCAGCCAGAAACTGTGGATATGGGAGTTCTGACAGTGACCTGCTTCTCCACAGTGAGGGACAATGCCAGCCCAAAAGCCACTGCTGGAAAGTGTTCTTGGTGCTGGAGAAGGCCAGGCTGTCCTTGTGCAGTGGTGACCTTCAAAGGGACCTTCCCACCTTGTGCTGCTTTCAAAGGGGAGCTGGTTGCCTTCCACAAAATGCTGCTTTTGTCCAGCTCTTTGAAATGTTCCAGCCAGCACCAATTCCTGCTGCTCACACCAGCCCCTTTCCAAGCAGAAGGTAATTTTGGGTAGGCACCCTGACAGCTTGGTGGCAGGAGAATAAAATACTCCTGAGTGTTATCAACTGAGTGTTATCAACTGAATGTTATCAACTCAGCTGAGTGTTACCAACTCTCTGTCAGAAGCTGCATCCACAGCCCCTTACCTCTTCCAGTTGTCTGTGACAGACGTGGAGGAAGCAGCAGGAAATCACCGATCATGGAAGGGAAAGTGGAGAGGGAAGGCAGTAGCTGATCCCTGGGGTCTTGGGAGCAGTGAGAGTCATCCAAACYAGGACCTCTGCTGGGTTGTGGAGGTAAGAGTGACAAACCCAGCAATCCTCTGCTGGAGACTGGAGCCAGCCATGAAGATGAGTGTGGAAATCTGACCCTTGTAAAACAGAGARAAAGGWGTCCYTTGGTATTTCCCAAAGTTTGGATGGGATCTGAGCCGTCTGGTCTAGTGGAAGGTGTTCCTGCCCATGGCAGAGSGGTTGGAACAAGATGGTCTTTATGATCACTTCCAACTCAAACCCCTCTGTGAGTCTGTGAATYACAAAGCCTGAATGACAAAGRGAACACAACAAACCTGGGTCCCCCGCTATGTTATTGGAAGTTGTGTCACCTGGACGTGGGTTTGGATTTGTATTTCAGGCTCCTACAAGATTTATGTGTGACTTTCCCCAGTTCAGTGCCTCAACAGATGCCAGAAGAGACTATTTGCAAGCACAGTACTGGTTCACCTGCCTATGAACCTGATGGGAGAAGTATATTTGTGTTATTGTAATGTCTGCTCTGTGCAGGGAATATTTCTTTTGCAGTTGGAATATGCAGTGTTCACTCAATGCTTATAGATGCATGAATACCAGCTTTAAATTCTAATTGCCTCTTCATGCAAGGATATGTAATCCATCAGAAGTATTTAACAAGGAGCCATGTAAGCTTGGGTTATTTGTATGAGTTGTTTAAAGTGTGAGTTGTTTAAAGTGTGGGATGAGTAAGGGCAGCTCTAATAAATTCCACTCTTTCTAGTTGCAGTTTGTCCTTTATCAACCCTCTTGCACAGAAATCACTTATTAACTGCAGAGACTAAATGAAATTCTTTAATACAGATGAGAATTGTGCAATTCAGGCTGATTAAAGGGGGAGTTTTCTCTTCTTGTGAAAAGACAATCTGAATTACCTGTTTGCTGTACATCCTGGAGGAGGCTTTGCAATTACGAATGAAAAGGAAAAAACACTTCTCTCAAGAAGTATCTTCAAAGTTTTTTTGTATTATCAGACGCAGCTACACTGACATTGACCTCCACAATTATAAATGCGCAACAACCACTCAGGTGACTTAATCTGACCATGATTTTGAGCTGCAATTCCAAAATCTCATACATATGTGTCTGTACTATAAACAACAAAGGAGAGCAGAAATACCAGCATTTCTCGTCAGCCTTTTGGGTTGGAAAGGCCATTTTATGTATATTCCCTTAGCTGTCAGCCTAAAGTCTGCTGTGCAAAGCTTASGTCTACCTTGGACCTTRTGTACTTCTTTAGCACCAACRCAGGTGCAAACCTGGTATGAAACCCTCCACACATCACACTGATTTAGACTGGCACAACTTCACTGCTCCAGCACAGAACTTCTTTGCTTGCTCCTGCAAGTCCCTCTGCATTACAAAAGCTGAAAATCCTTTCCCTAGTGGAAGTGAAATCAGTGCCTTGCTCTCTGGGTGTGGTAGGATTTTACACCTGTCCTGACAGATAAAGGAGAAACAAATTTGTGCATRGRATACCATTACAGTTAAATCTTTGGTTTGAGAGCAAMAGGACAATGTTAATTTAGTTAATGTTAATTAAGGAGTTATTTTGCCTGGAATTCGTTGAGATGAGAACAAACTGTGGTCTRCTGGCAAGAGCAATGCTGTCCTTGAGGGTACAAACCTCCCTGAAAGATGAGCAGGCTGTTGTCACAGAGGTCACATCTGCAGGATGAAAATCCACCGTGCTGTTAACTTGATGTAAGCTAAACGCAAGTGACACAGCTCTTCATCCTCAGCAAGGACTTGCGATTGCAACAACGRTATTGACAGACACAGCTCTTGTTTACAAGTGTTGTTAAATTGTCAGACAAATCAGCACCCACCCTTCCTTGTCTGGACAGTTCCTCACCCGCTCACTGTGGTTCTTCTTTCTAACGCCCCTGGGGACCATCTGAGGCTTTGTCCTCCCTGAGAGAAGGACAATTGCTGCCGAGGGAAAGTCCCAGTATCGACTCAAGGTTCCCTTTGCTTCCCAGATTTCCATCTGCTGGACCTCTGCAGCAGGGCTGSTCTGCATGGGAGGAAGCAGCAGAGGGAGGGCCTGTGGAGATGGGGCGGCTGCAGTCCCTTTGTTCGTAGCTCTAGTTAGAGATGTGTGGAGTAGCACTTAGGGACTGATAATTAATTGGWTATTTACATATGGAGATTGATATTTGTATAGGTATGCTTATATATGTAGCTAGTTATATTTATGGATAGGTGTTGCTGTGTATATATGTATGTAGATACATATATGTATATCTATGTATCTAGTTCTATTTATACATGTATGTTTTTATATTTATATCTGTGTTTAGTTCTATTTCCATATGTATACAGTTGTCTAGGTATCTAGTTCTATTGRTATAGTGTAGGTATATAGCTATTTAGATAGGTATACTGATGTTTGTCTAGATATATATATATTGTTATATTGTTATCTTGATATACATATATTGATCAAGTTGTTGCAGTTAMACAACTTGATTCACTAAGGCCTATTTTGCCACCATAATTGCTTGTATTGTCAATTTATTCATGTCTGTGATTTGTTTGCGTTTTCATCACAAGTGACTTGTTGGGAGAGCAAATATCAGTCAAAGCATTTTATGCAGAGTTCAGTTTGATYTCTGCCAAGGTTATTGTGTCTGGTGCCCCGGGGGACACTCGAGGGGTCTCCATCCCKCTTGCCTGGGGGGATGCTCGGTGGGGTTGGAAGGGTGCCTCTGTCCGCGTCACCCGGGAGGATGCTCTGGGTGGTCTCTGTCCCTCTCAGCCCAGGGGATGCTCAGGGAGATCTGGGGGCCAGGGGTGTCTCTGCCCACGTCAGCCCAGGGGATGCTCAGGGAGATCTGGGGGCTGGGGGTGCCTCTGTCCACGTCAGCCCAGGGGATGCTCTGGGGTCTCTGTCTGTCCCATCTCAGACATGGGCTATGGGGGTGTTGTCCCTGTCCCTCTCACGCCGGGGGATGTTCAGGGGATTCTCCATCCTTCTCAATCCAGTGCATGCTTGAGGGTCTCCGTCCTCCTCACGCTGTGGGATGTCGGGGGGTTTCTGTCCCTCTCACCCCAAGGAATGCTTGGGGGGGGGGGGGGGGGACTGGGGACTCTCTGTCCCTCTCACTGCCAGGGATGCTTGGGGGGCGGGGGGGACTCTCCTTCCCTCCCTGGGGAGGCCCAGGGAGTGTGTCTGTCCCTCTCACCCCTGAGGTGACCTCTGCATGAATCTCCGGGGGTGCGAGGGACAAGGGTCCCCCTGAGCCTCCTCTGGGGTGACATGGACAGAGACCCCGCCTCCAAGGCCCCCAATCATCCTGCGGGGTGAGAGGGACAGAGACCACCCCCAGGACCATCTCAAGCACCTCCAAGGGCAAGAGGGAGAGAGACCCGGTGAGCATCCACTGGGAACCGGAAAAAATAAACTTGGCAGAAAACAAATGGAGACACCCCCGGCCCTTCCCTGGGGCCAGGTACGGAGACTCCCCTGGGGTGAGAAGTACAGACAGCGCAGGGGTGTCTGTATGCCTCTGACCCCCGGGGAGGCCTGGGGGAGCTCTGTCCCTCTGACTCGTGGGGATAATCGGGGGGTGGGGCTGGTCTCTGTCCCTCTCACCCCATCTCAAGGGGGTCTCAGTCCTCCATGCGGGGGATGCCTGAGTGGGTCTCGGTCACTTTCACCCCACTGTCCGGGGAGACGGTTAGGGGAGTCTCCGTCCTTCTAACTCCAGAGAAGAGGGGTGGGTCCCTCTTCCCTCCCTAGGGAGAGGCACGCGCCTTCCCTTCCCCACTCTCCCCGGAGGAAGCAGCTCTGTGCATCCATCTGTGTTGCAGGATGAGAGCGATACAAAAGGACAAAGCCCAGCCCAAATCCTGCTCAGCCAGCCCCCTGCCCAGATGTCTGGAAGCCCAGGCCTGCAGCGGGCACTGGCTGGGGCCAGTGGGCCACTCAGTCCTGCCAATGGCAGACACCGAGAAGGAGCACGAGGAGGCCTTTGGCAACACGGACCAAGAACTTTCCCAGCGGAGACATGCAAGTGGCCAAGAGCTTTCCCAGTGGCAAGATGGGACAGTGCCAGAGGTGTACCGAAGGGATGAAGTGGTGAGAGTGCAAGAAATTTCCCAAGCCAAAACTTGCCTTTTTCTACAGCCAAGAAATCCCAGGTAGACAGTCATTGCACCAGCAGCTATTGTGACTCAATGTTGGAATAGGAATCGCACCTAATGCTAAGCTCTTGTGTGCAAACCAGCGGCTTCTTGCATTTGGACATGCTGTTTCTCCTCATCTCCTCCCTTCAAAATGCCTATCCCTAAAATATTACTGACAGTGGGAACTCATGGCTTCTGAAGAGAGTAGAAGTGTCATGTTAGCAGGTTCACAATATTAGGCTATCTGACACAATGGATTAAAAAAGGGCAGATTTCAAATCTCTCCTAATCAAACCCACCAATTACTCCAACTCAGTTTGCTTCAATTAATTCTTAATATCTGTTTGTCCGTTGTATTTGACTTTGGTTTTCTTTCAGGAAAAGAAATCCTCTCTATGTCCTACGATAATGTGTTCTGCCAGTTTACATTCCTAAACTTACAGCTCCATGCACAGGGATAACATGAGTGGGATTTTTCCCTCAGGCAATCATGTTTCCAGGTCTGCCATTCAGCCTTGACTTTTCTTCCCTTCCACATGGAAGAATTGGTGGGGAGATTGTGTGAACCAATGTGAGTCTGTCCAATCAAAAGGCTACATCAAACACTTGAATTTGTCATCTTGCTCCAAGGCAGAGTAATATGTTCCTGCTTTCTTGTGTGGAATCCAGGCTCTTGGGATCCACTCAGTTTTTCTCCTCTGCACAAGTCAACACAGCAGAGCACAAGAGCTCTAGCATTCAGGGACATTCTAGAGCTTGTGCTCCAAGGATTTGCAAGTGACCTTCTAGGACATTCATTAAGCTGCAGAGTGAGGCGTGAGCAGTGCAACACAGTCAGCCTAGACAACAACAAAGCACTGGATTGAAGAGCTTTGCTGATGCTGTCGTGAGAAAATACCTGTGAGGAAGGACGTGCCTCTTCTCCTCATGCATCCCAGAGCTCTGCAAATCCAGCTCCTATCTTGCTGTGCACCAGGAGCCACCTTGCCAAGTCTATCTTTTTGCTTGAGCAGTGGGCATTGCTTTCCTCTGCTCCCAGCAATGACAGTCCTTTCACAGACCCCCAGTGCCCAGGCGGAGCCCCGAGGGACAGCTCTGCTCCCTGGGCTCCCCCGGCACACGGAGCCGCTGCCCAGCAGTCCCTGGCACGGCCGGCCGGCCAATTCCTCCTGCCCTGAACAGCGTGGTCTGCAGGGCCAGGGCTTGCTTCTTTCTTTCTTTCTCTTTTTCTTTCTTTCTTTCTTTCTTCCTTTCTTTTTCTTTCTTTCCTTCTTTCCTTCTTTCTTTCCTTCTTTCTTTTCTTTCCTTCTTTCTTTCCTTCTTTCTTCTTTCCTTCTTTCTTTCCTTCTTTCTTTCTTTCTTTCTTTCTTTTCTTCATTCTTTCTTTCTGTCTCACTCTCCTTCTTTCTTTCCTTCCTTCTTCTTTTTCTTTCCTTTCTTTCCTTTCTTTTTTTCTTTTTCTTTCCTTTCCTTTCTTACTTCATTTTTTTCCTTTCTTTACTTTCTTTCTGTTTTGTTTTTCTTTTCTTTCTCTTTCTTTCCTTTCTTTCCATCCTTTCTTCCCTTCTTTTTCTCTTTTTCTTTCTCTTTCTTTCTTTCCTTCTTTCTTTTCTTTCTTTCCTTCTTTCTTTTCTTTCTTTCCTTCTTTCTTTCCTTCTTTCTTTCCTTCTTTCCTTCTTTCTTTCCTTCCTTTCCTTCCTTCCTTTCCTTCTTCTTTTTCTTTCCTTTCCCTTCTTTCTCTTTTTCCTTTCCTTTCTTTCTTCATTTTTTTCTTTCTTTACTTTCTATGTTTTGTTTTTCTTTCCTTCTTTCTCTTTCTCTTTCTTTCTTTTTCTTTCTTTCTTTTTCTTTTGTTTCTTTTCTTTCTTTTTCTTTCTTTGTTTTCTTTCTTTTGCTTTTCTTTCTTTTCTTTATTTTTCTCTTTCTTGCTTTCTTTCTCTCTTTCTTTCTTTTTCTCTTTCTTTCTCTTTCCCTCACTTTCTCTCTTACTCTCTCTTGCTGTCATATATTTCCTTATGTAATATTTTTATGTAGTCATATTGCTATATGACTATAGATAAGAATAACCAAAATGGCTACATGCCTGCTTTCCACTGCACCAAATTGTTCTAAAATAAACCCTAAATACATATATATATTTACATATATATTTATTTTATTACATTATAAATTACATTTATATATAAATATATTTACAAAAGCTTATCATTCATTCTGTGTCAATTCACTCTAGGCCACCCCAAAGGAGTATTAACAAGAACCTGGGTTACTCCTGCCTTCGTGGGGGCGGCTTGTAATAGTGACTAACTGCCAAATCACCACCTCAGCTCCACAGGGAAGGTATTTCTTTGCACCAGCCATGTCTTGCACAGGACACCAGCTCCAGAATAGACTGGAGGAGTGGACTTGAATTGAGACACACTGACAGGTCTACCAACTAGGCTTCAGGTTAGGGAACCCACAGTATTGCAGTGAGTCAATCAGCAACAGTGAAACACTCAGCGATTTTGGTGTATATGTGCTGCTAAGAATGTAGGAGAGGGCTTTTTTCCCCCTGCCATAAATTTACTCCTTCAAGGAAACAGCCACGTTACAATTTGTAGTTTAGTTATTATAACATTATTTTATAACATTCAGCAATATCCATGCAGAGTTTAAATTTGTACTTCACGACCTTCTCATGAACATACTTCTCGAATACTCTCATTCCAGATGACTTTACTCTGTTAAAGTGAACTCTGCTTTTAGGATATATAAATCACATCAACATTCAAATGGAAGAACCTGGATTGCTGAAGACCAAACATGTAATTTATACACAATACCTCCTTCTACAAATCAAAAGGAAACTCCAGCAGAAAAGAGATATTTCTGAATACATCTGACTTTTAGCTTAGTGACATTTACAAGGCAAGTTTTCTGGAAAATTCTGTTAATGTTAGATCAATTTTATGCTTGTTTTTCAAAAGAACACAAATCAAAAAAAAGCATAAAAAGGAGAATCTCTTTTAAGCAAGGGGATCTCTAAATCAAATATACTTACATGCTGAAGTGCATTTAATTGCTCTTGCAATCTGTCAGCTTTTTCAGCTTCTTTTTGCATCTCATCGAAAATCAATTTGTATTGTGCCAGCTGCATGTTCAGTGAGTGGCACTCTGTCTCTGCTCTGTGAAGCCTCTGTGTAAATCCAAACACCTGCCGCTGCAAGATTCCTACGTTTCTCTGTCAGCAAACAGAAGCAAATTGATGTGCTGTTGTCAAGGGTTAACCTGGAGGCAAACTCCAAATCCCCATGCTATATTCTTCAGAGGAGAGGAGACAGCAAAAACAGGCTGCAAACTTGAAAAAATGATTAAATAATTTATTTACTAACTCTCCTAATAATAGAAAGAATAAAAAATAAAAAAAAATTAAGGCATAATGTACAAATATCATTCCCCTCCCAATACATTCCAATCTTTCTCACTGATCACACAAAGGACATAAACATGAGATTCTGACCTTATGATTAAGAGTTCTTATTGCTACTTTATGGGATAAAGAGAGTTCTTTCTGTAGTGTAGTGGGATCCATCCCACGGAAGACAGTTCTCTAAAGAAGTATCTTCAGCATGGTTCCAAACCTTTCAGAAACACCACAGCCCGCCCAGGTTTTTGCAGTGGTGTATCTTCTCTCCCACAAACACTCTGCAGTTTGTGGGTCACAAGGAAAGTCTAATGGGGTTAAACATTCTAATAGTAAGTCATTCCAGCCTAAAGGCACTTCAGTAGTACAGTCCCCTGCTTTACTCATAGTCTCCAAAGGTTGCAAATTTCATCTGCTCACATCGTAACATAAAAATGTTCTTATTTTAGGCTGCTGAATTTCAAAGTCCCCATGGCTCATATGTGGTTTATAGAGAAATTTAGTTTGGCATTATTCCAGATCACACAGCACAGCTCACAGAAAAAGGTGGATCTCGATGCTGGTAAAGATGGCTCCTCTGGCACTTCCTGCCACTCCTTGTCTTCTTTTCCGTCTGGCTGCTGGTCTCCATATTTAGTCTTTCACGTGACTCCTTTCCTTTCTCACTAGCTTAGAGAAGAGGTTAATATTTGCAGAAAATGCCTACAAAAGTATTTATAACAGTTTACATGCTCCCATAAGATAACGCAGCTGTACGAGGCTTGCTTTCCCGGGCCCAAGGCTCCTTCCCCCCTGTACTGCTTTCTCTGCACTGGCAGCCATCCAAATTTTAATAAAGTCTTTTGGCTGCTAATTAAATTTCTTATCTACAGCAGCAAGGTCACTCTTAGATCTCACCCATACACGTCCGAAAGTGGTGCTTTTTTTCTTCCCTGCAACTTCCAGCTTCTCTGCGCGGCTTCTCCCGGCTTGGCTGCTTTCCTGCTTGGCCTTGGTCCGGATGGCAATAGAACAGCTCCTCTCGGGTCCAAAATGGCGTGGGACCAGTTGGGGGTGAGGCCGGGGCCCCCTCCTGGCCCCCTGGGCCGTGGGCCCCTGGCCCAGGGGTCGAGGGAGAGGCCACTGCTGCTCAGCAGCAGGGAGAAAAGAGAGCAAGGGAGGAAGTGAGAGCAAGTGCTGCGTCCCTTCCTAGGTGGTTTTTTATGACGTCCTTTCACAGGGACGTCACAGGAACACTAAGTGGTCTGTATAACTGTCCTTCACCTGTTCCAGCCAACCAGATCTATCTCACACCGGCTCAAACCACGATAGCTATAAAATCTGCTATTTTAACAATACAATAAATCATATTAAAGGCACAAGAAAATTAAGAATAAATTATCGTTTTTTCATCCATCTCTAAAAGACATACACAAGTTTGAAAGTTTGAACCTGTTTCACCTACTGAGGGTTACTGAAATTTCTGTTTACAAGGAAGCACCATTTTCACCTAAGGCCCACAATAAAACACAGATTATGGGAGAAAGGGTTTATCCTTTCATTTTGGTTAAAGAGAAGAAGGTTATCTTTACTGAAAGAAAGAATGGTAGAACATGAGAAAATAGAAAATAATAAAAAAGAACCTTAATGTTTGGTTAAAGCCAAAAGCAAGTTTGTTCTTACAAGCAAATACAATTCTGATAGAACTTGAAAAAAATGTCTTCCTCGGATACACTAAACCTCTTCTAAAAATTCTTTGTCAAGAAAAGAAAAGGTCTATTCACACCCTAATGTGTTACAAATCAACTTCTGATTGTCCATGTACTTGACTTCATTGGAATGGACTTACCACCAAAGTGAGACTAAATAAGTGGTACTACCAAGAGAGCTTCACTGTAACACGCTATGAACCGTCTGTTGCCATGAAGGAGGACTGTAAATCTGCTTACCGTACTGAGCCATCTGTCATACTCATCAAGCCAGCTTCCAGGGCCTGGGCATTCATTCTGTGAAGTCCACAAGCCAGCCTCTGTACCAGAGAGTCCTTGTCCGGGTAAGTGATGCACCTGGCATGGCTCAGTGGAACTGTCTCCATCATCATGCACAGCTTTGAAACCATCAGGTTTGAAAAGGAGTTCCTGGCTGCACTGATAGGTGAGTGTCCAGAAAGCCAGTATTTAAGCCCAGAAAGATGATAACATCACACAAAGACAACTTTATTTGTTCTGTTTATTGGGACTGCATACATCAACCTGTTGTATGAGAAGTACTTGGACTTCGGAACTGGGAAAGCTAATACCAATAAATAAATAAAAATAAATAATAATAATAATAATAATAATAATAATAATAATAATGAAAACATTACATATCTAGAATATCAAAATATTTTCTATTTAGTTAAAGAAATTGATGTAGGATGATGTTCTTGCTGCATTTTTTACAATTACAGATACCTATGTCCAGATAAAGACCTGGACACAGAATTTCAGTTGAAAAAATTCTTTTAGCAAAAGCAGTAACTACACAACTGCTATAATAGAAATTTACATGCAATTTTAAGGACACTGTTTTCTATACAAAAAATCTTTTCACTTCGTCTGATGACAGAGTTGAAAAGAAAAAATTCACCCCAAAATGACTCCTGCCTTCAAGTGGTATCACAAAGATCAAGAACAAGAAAGTAATATTAAAAGTCATTTAAGGCAAGCACATTTAAGGTTACATAGATACAAGTGAAGTGTCATTGATTTTGGAAAAGTAAAACAAAGCAGCAAGTATGAGAGACTGAATCTTCTAAGCACTTCAGGGAGAGAAACATTAACAGAAAAGAAAGAAATACTTTTATTATAAAAGCTGTTGGCAATAAAGTTTAAACTTTGCATAATCTCTAACCACACAAAATACTTTAGAAACAGACATCTGTGGAAGGCCTATTAAAGAGAAAATCCGCAACAGCGCAGAGCTTATCAAATCTACTCCACAATAACATCMGCCAAAAGACTTCAACTTTGCCTCCTCCAATAAGATTTATCTCCTTTCCGTACTTAACAAAAGAAAATCAATTCACAAAGCCTGCACAAGTACTCCCCCTATACTTCCATCTTGCTAAGAGTATTTTCACAGTGACATAAACCTTTTCCCATCTGCTGTTCAAACACCATTCTCAAGTCAGGCTCACAGTATGAACAGAATCCACCCGTGAAGCCCCTTTCCTGCGCAACAGACGCTCAGCACTTCGCTAATCAAATACGCGGCCCTCACAGCCCAGCTCGGAGGTTCCACCCCTCAGAAATGAAACTGCTCGAGGTGCCAGTGCTTGCTGAGACTGCCAGCAGCAGGCAGAGAGCCTTACTTCCAGTTCCCTGAGGAGCCTCTCCCTTCGCTCAGCCTTGAACTCCAGCTGGTCGGCCTGGAGCCTCAGCACCTCGCTGCAGCTCTTGCGCTCTGCCTCCACATCCCTCAGCTTCCTGCACGTGTTTTGCAGGGCAGCATCCAGCTCCTAAAGACAAATAGGTAAACGGATAAATAAGGGCATCAAGAGGTACTTTGCCACCTGGGACTCGGCCACAGCCGCCTCGATGTGTGTGCTCGGTCATAGCCCTGTCCCCGTGTCACCGAGACCCAGCACAGCTGAGGGATTACTCTCCTCACCCCTCTTTCACACCACTGACCTGTACTCACCTGCGCCTTCTTGGTTACAGGCTGTGCCTGTGCTCCAGCTGCAGGTCAGGGGTCCAGCACTGCCGTTCGTCGTCGGACCTGACAGGGCCTCGGCGGAAGGGTTTGCTCGTTTGCACCGAGTGTTCCTGAAGCCTTGTGAGTGCCCCCGACAGCCTGAGCGCTGCAAAACAGTGCTGTGAGTCTGCACCTCTCGTGTCCCTGGGGCAGGAGCTCCCGCTCAGCAAACCTTGGGAGCCCCCTGAAGCAGGCAGCGATGGTGTTACTGCCTGTCCTGTAAAAGGGCCCTGCTCACACAGAGAGACAAACATGGCCCGTGGGGACACCCTGGCTGGGGTGACAGTACTCCAGATCTGAAGCAAATGACTGATGTAGGGAAAGGACAACTCTGCACGTCTCCTTCGTTCAAACTGTGACTCTCACTACAAGCTATACAAAAAACCTCCAAACAACCAAAAAAACATGGTTGAAAGGGAGACAACAGCCCTTTCCCGTTGTCTGAAAAGAGCATAGGTTAGGAGGATGAGTTTACAGTCTTACTGGGGTTTGACAGAGAAAAGCTGTGCCCAAATAGATTTTTTCTATTCATAGACATGCTCCAAACTGTCAGTTGAAGCAGCTCACAGGACTGCTTCTGAGTCTTAAGTTCAGCTTGTCAGTGATCCAAGTAATACTCAAATCTTTTGGAGATGTTTTGTAAAACGCATAGACAAGCATTGGAGGCAAGGCTTTTCAACAGGTTTTCAACAGGATTTGGGTTAAAGTGTCACTATGGTAACTTTGCCCATTTGTTGGCTTTTTTAAAACTAGTCTGTCACAGCCAGTCTTTCTAGAGCCAGAAATGTTGATTCCTGCGCGGGCCTATGGTGGCATGGAAGTCTAGTTCTTTTTCTAAGTTTTCTACTATTTATTTCTTTAAGTGATGGGGGAGAGGGGTGGCCTGCACTTCCATAACCTGCTTTTGGGGAAAGAGATGAAATTGACTGAGGGAGGGCAGTATTTGGGAGCATTCAAACATGGAATTCCTCCTTTTTTCCTTGGAGAGTATTTGCAACTTCCTCAATTGTCTCCATGCAAACTGTGTGAAGCTCCTGTAGTGACACAACCTGGGGAGGTTCATAATTGAACATCTGAGTCATTATTGCCCTCCTGTTCTCCTTCAACTGAAGTTCTATAAAATGTCAGCTCTTAAACCCTGAGATTGGGTCTTTTTTTTTTGCCTGGGGCAGAGGGTGCTCCTACACCTCTGCAGTGAAGTAGCATGAGGAATGCTGCCCCGGGGGTTCACTTCCAAGGTTTCCTGTTACTGAGCAATTTCCCCAGGTTTCTCTTTATTAAATTTCATTTTCCACCCACATGCTTTGTGCCTTTTGTTGTTCTCTCCCCATGGTTCCAGTGTTGCTTTGCATTAAATTGCAGCTCCCACTAGTGCTAACTAATCCTCCTATGTATCAAATCTTATTACACACTGCTTGTTTCTTCTTCTGGATCATTACTGAGGATGTTAAATAGAATGATTCCTGACACCAAATAATTTGGCAATTACAGTATTGAGAACATCCTTCATTTTACCAGTGGAAAATTACACCCTTTACTGAGATAAAACCAACACTCTCAGATAAGAATTTAACAAGGGAAAAAACCCGAACAAACCCGGTTTTAAATTTTCATATTGCCTTGGGACCTTTGGAAAGAATTGCTCTCTAGCACTGCACCTTTTCCTTCAGCTCCTCTAGGTCATATGTTTAATTTCTAATGAAAGCATGACCTTGCAATAAGGATGGCTGCCACCTCATCATTAGCTGCAT